>SZWC01000960.1:177046-187795 GCA_023375785.1 Penium margaritaceum
TTGGTCATGGTCAGTGACATATGCCTACTTTGGTTGGTCATCGTGCATGGTCTCCACACCGTGCCACAACGTATTGAAGCCCCTTGTGCTTGCTATGTGATACTTGGTGTTCCCAAATCATTGTTTCCCCCTCTGACCATTTGTGACTCGTATTATGAGTTGTCAACGTTGACCACACACAGCGGATTTCTTTGGTCAAAGGCAGTACATATGCCTACGTTGGTCAGTCATTGTGCATGGTAGCCACATCACGCTACTACTGAGTGAAGGTCATTGTACTTGGTAGTTGAGAACCGATATTCTCATAGTATTGTTTTCTCTCCTAGCCGTTTGTGACTCGTGTTATGGTTGGTCAACGTTGGCCACCCATATCGAAATTCTCTAGTCATGATCAGTGGCATATGCCTAGTTTGGTTGTTTGGTGTGCATATCAGCCACAGCGTGCCACTACGTATTGAAGTTCTTTGTCCTTTCTAGCCAATACATAGGCTTCCCAATCCATTGTTTTCCCCTCTGACCATTTGTGACTCGTGTTATGCGTTTTCAACGTTGACCACATGAAGTGAAATTTTTTCGTCGTGGTCAGTGACATATGCATACTTTGGTTGGTCAGTGTGCATCGAAGCCACATTGTGCCGATAATTTGCAGGTACTTGTACTTACTTGTAGATAACTAGTATTCACAAACCATTACCTTCCACCCTGACCATTTGCGACTCCTATTGTGAGTTGTCAAAGTTTACCACACTTAGTGACATTACTTGGTCATGGTCAGCGACATATGCCTACTTTGGTTGGTCAACGTGCATGGTCTCTACACCGTGCCACACTGTATTGAAGCCCCTTGTGCTTGCTATGTGATACTTGGTGTTCCCAAACCATTGTTTCCCCCTCTGACTATTTGTGACTCGTATTATGAATAGTCAACATTCACCACACACAGCGGATTTCTTTGGTGAAAGGCAGTACATATGCCTACTTTGGTCAGTCATTGTGCATGGTAGCCACACCGTGCTACTACTAACAGAAGGTCGTTGTACTTGGTAGTTGAGAACCGATATTCTCATAGCATTCCGTCCTCTTCTTACCGTTTGTGACTCGTGTTATGGTTGGTCAACGTTGACAACCCATATTAGAATTATGTGGTCATGATCAGTGACATATGCCAAGTTTGATTGTTTGGTGTGCATACTAGCCACACCATGCCACTACGTATTGAAGTTCTTTGTCCTTTCTAGTCAATACATATGCTTCCCAAACCATTGTCTCTCCCTCTGACCATTTGGGACTGGCGTTATGAGTTGTCAATGTTGACCACACATAGTGGACTTATTCGGTCGTAGTCAGTGACGTATGCATCCTTTGGTTGGTCACTGTGCACGCTAGCCATACCGTGCCACTGCTTGTTTAAGGTCTTTGTACTTGCTAGTTGATAACTAGTGTCCCCAATCCATTGTTTTCCCCTCTGACCATTTGTGACTCGTGTTATGCGTTTTCAACATTGACCACATGAAGTGAAATTTGTTCGTCATGGTTAGTGACATATGCATACTTTGGTTGGTCACTGTGCATTGAGGCCACATTGTGCCACTACATATTGAAGGTATTTGTACTTGCTAGTAGATAACTAGTATTCACAAACCATTACCTTCCACCCTGACCATTTGTGACTCGTGTTGTGAGTTGTCAAAGTTTACCACACTTAGTGACATTATTTGGTCATGGTCAGTGACATATGCCTACTTTGGTTGGTCATCGTGCATGGTCTCCACACCGTGCCACAACGTATTGAAGCCCCTTGTGCTTGCTNTTCCCAAACCATTGTTTCCCCCTCTGACCATTTGTGACTCGTATTATGAGTTGTCAACGTTGACCACACACAGCGGATTTCTCTGGTCAAAGGCAGTACATATGCCTACTTTGGTCGGTCATTGTGCATGGTAGGCACACCGTGCTACTACTGACTGAAGGTCATTGTACTTGGTAGTTGAGAACCGATATTCTCATAGCATTGTTTCCTCTTCTTACCGTTTGTGACTCGTGTTATGGTTGGTCAACGTTGACCACCCATATTGAAATTCTGTGGTCATGATCAGTGACATATGCCAAGTTTGATTGTTTGGTGTGCATATTAGCCACACCGTGCCACTACGTATTGAAGTTCTTTGTCCTTTCTAGTCAATACATATGCTTCCCAAACCATTGTCTCTCCCTCTGACCATTTGGGACTGGCGTTATGAGTTGTCAATGTTGACCACACATAGTGGACTTATTCGGTCGTAGTCAGTGACGTATGCATCCTTTGGTTGGTCACTGTGCACGCTAGCCATACCGTGCCACTGCTTGTTTAAGGTCTTTGTACTTGCTAGTTGATTACTAGTGTCCCCAATCCATTGTTTTCCCATCTGACCATTTGTGACTCGTGTTATGCGTTTTCAACATTGACCACATGCAGTGAAATTTGTTCGTCATGGTTAGTGACATATGCATACTTTGGTTGGTCACTGTGCATTGAGGCCAGATTGTGCCACTACATACTGAAGGTATTTGTACTTGCTAGTAGATTTCTAGTATTCACAAACCATTACCTTCCACCTTGACCATTTGTGACTTGTGTTGTGAGTTGTGAAAGTTTTCCACACTCAGTGACATTATTTGGTCATGGTCAGGGACATATGCCTACTTTGGTTGGTCATCGTGCATGGTCTCCACACCGTGCCACAACGTATTGAAGCCCCTTGTTCTTGCTATGTGATACTTGGTGTTTCCAAACCATTGTTTCCCCCTTTTACCATTTGTGACTCGTATTATGAGTTGTCAACGTTGACCACACACGGCGGATTTCTTCGGTCAAAGGCAGTACATATGCCTACTTTGGTGAGTCATTGTACATGGTAGCCAGACCGTGCTACTACTTAATGAAGGTCGTTGTACTAGGTAGTTGAGAACCGATATTCCCATAGCATTGTTTCCTGTCCTGAACGTTTGTGACTCGTGTTATGGTTGGTCAACGTTGACCACCCATATTGAAGTTATGCGGTCATGATAAGTAACATATGCCTAGGTTGGTTGTTTGGTGTGCATATTAGCCACACCGTGCAACTAAGTATTGAAGATCTTTGTACTATCTAGCCAATACATAGGCTTCCCAATCCATTGTTTTCCCCTCTGACCATTTCTGACTCGTGTTATGCGACTTCAACGTTGACCACATGAAGTGAAATTTGTTTGTCATGGTTAGTGACATATGCATACTTTGGTTGGTCACTGTGCATCGAAGCCACATTGTGCCACTACATATGGAAGGTATTTGTACTTGCTTGTAGACAACTAGTATTCACAAACCATAACCTTCCACCTTGACCATTTGTGACTCGTGTTGTGAGTTCTCAATGTTTACCACACTTAGTGACATTACTTGGTCACGGTCAGCGACATATGCCTACTTTGGTTGGTCATCGTGCATGGTCTCCACAACGTGCCACACCGTATTGAAGCCCCTTGTGGTTGCCACGTGATACATGGTGTTCCCAAACCATTGTTTCCCTCTCAGACCATTTGTGACTCGTATTATGAGTTATCAATGTTGACCACTCACAGCGGACTTCTTTGGTCAAAGGCAATACATATGCGTACTTTGGTCGGTCATTGTGCATGGAAGTCACACCGTGCTACTATTGACTGAAGGTTGTTGTACTTGGTAGTTGAGAACGGATATTCCCATAGCATTGTTTCCTGTCCTCACCGTTTGTGACTCGTGTTATGGTTGGTCAACGTTGACGACCCATATTGAAATTATGTGGTCATGATCAGTGACATATGCCTAGTTTGGTTGTTTGGTGTGCATATTAGCCACACCGTGCCACTACGTATTGAAGTTCTTTGTCCTTTCTAGTCAATACACAGGCTTCCAAAACCATTTTCTCTTCCTCTGACCATTTGTGACTCGTGTTATGAGTTGTCAATGTTGACCACACATAGTAGACTTATTCAATCGTAGTCAGTGACGTATGCATCCTTTGGTCGGTCACTGTGCAAGCTAGCCATACCGTGCCACTGCTTGTTGAAGATCTTCGTACTTCCTAGTTGATAACTAGTGTTCCCAAGCCATTGTCGTCCCCTATCACCATTTGTGACTCGTGTTCTGCGTTTTCAACGCTGACCACATGAAGAGAAATCCTTTCGTCATGTTCAGTGACATATGCATACTTTGGTTGGTCACTGTGCATTGAAGCCACATTGTGCCACTACATATTGAAGGTATTTGTACTTTCTAGTATTTAACTAGTATTCACAAACCATTACCTTCCACCCTGACCATTTGTGACTCGTAATGTGAGTTGTCAAAGTTTACCACACTTAGTGACATTATTTGGTCATGGTCAGTGACATATGCCTACTTTGGTTGGTCATCGTGCATGGTCTCCACACCGTGCCACAACGTATTGAAGCCCCTTGTGTTTGCTATGTGATTTGTGGTGGTCCCAACCCATTGTTTCCCCCTCTGACAATTCATGGCCCACATTATGCATTGTCAACGTTAACCACACATAGTAAAATCATTTGGTCATGGTAAGTGGCACATGCCTAATCTGGTTGGTCATTGTACATGGTAGCCACACCGTTCCACTACTTGCTGAAAGAATTTGCACTTGCTAGTCAATAAATAGCAAAAGGTTTTTCCCTTTGACACCAGGTCGGTTTTTGTTTATTTGTTACGCGTAGGTGCCTTCACTGGAATACTCCCTCCCACCCCCCTAGAGGGATGTTCCNGTTATGAGTTGTCAATGTTGACCACACATAGTGGACTTATTCGGTCGTAGTCAGTGACGTATGCATCCTTTGGTTCGTCACTGTGCACGCTAGCCATACCGTGCCACTGCTTGTTGAAGGTCTTTGTACTTGCTAGTTGATAACTAGTGTCCCCAATCCATTGTTTCCCCCTCTGACCATTTGTGACTCGTGTTATGCGTTTTAAATATTGACCACATGAAGTGAAATTTGTTCGTCATGGTTAGTGACATATGCATACTTTGGTTGGTCACTGTGCATTGAGGCCACATTGTGCCACTACATATTGAAGGTATTTGTACTTGCTAGTAGATAACTAGTATTCACAAACCATTACCTTCCACCCTNGGTTGGTCATTGTACATGGTAGCCACACCGTTCCACTACTTGCTGAAAGAATTTGCACTTGCTAGTCAATAAATAGCAAAAGGTTTTTCCCTTTGACACCAGGTCGGTTTTTGTTTATTTGTTACGCGTAGGTGCCTTCACTGGAATACTCCCTCCCACCCCCCTAGAGGGATGTTCCATGGACGACCTGGAGGACAGATTTGTGACCGCATTATGACACCCCCCTATCCCCCCAGGGCTTAGGCTCGAAGGTAGAGTTAGGTAGCAAAACACGGCCGCCCCCCCCCCCAGGTTGCGAGCCTATTCTCTATTGCGCGTACGAGGATTCAAACCCAGGACCTATCGCTCCAGAATCTAACTCTATAAGCACTAAGCCAACTCTCATGGTCTTCATATGTTGTCCAAATGACATTATAAGGGTTCCTATGGGTAAAGGGCATAAAATAAGGGGGTGTAAGATTATAGGGTAGTTTTCAAAAGTATGAATGATAACAATTTCAGTTTATTCATAAACAATCGACGCAGACTATGTTTTGAATTTTACAACTTTGAGCTTGAATAACCTCTCAACCATTGCTCCGATTGACCAGCCGTAAGAAGGAAAGTTGACAAGACACAGTGATGCTCTTTTTATGATAGTCAATGACACACGAATATTTTGGTTGGTCATTGTGCATGGTAGCCATACCGTGCCACCACTTATCGAAGGTCTTTGTACTTGCTTGTCGATACCAAGTATTCCCAAACCATTGTTTCCCCCTCTGACCATTTGTGACTCGTATTATGAGTTGTCAACGTTGACCACACACAGCGGATTTCTCTGGTCAAAGGCAGTGCATATGCCTACTTTGGTCGGTCATTGTGCATGGTAGGCACACCGTGCTACTACTGACTGAAGGTCATTGTACTTGGTAGTTGAGAACTGATCTTCTCATAGCATTGTTTCCTCTTCTTACCGTTTGTGACTTGTGTTATGGTTGGTCAACGTTGACCACCCATAATCTATGGTCATGATCTATGGTCATGATCAGTGACATACGCCAAGTTTGATTGTTTGGTGTGCATATTAGCCACACCGTGCCACTACGTATTGAAGTTCTTTGTCCTTTCTAGTCAATACATATGCTTCCCAATCCATGGTCTTTCCCTCTGACCATTTGGGACTGGCGTTATGAGTTGTCAATGTTGACCACACATAGTGGACTTATTCGGTCGTAGTCAGTGACGTATGCATCCTTTGGTTCGTCACTGTGCACGCTAGCCATACCGTGCCACTGCTTGTTGAAGGTCTTTGTACTTNCCCCTCTGACCATTTGTGACTCGTGTTATGCGTTTTAAATATTGACCACATGAAGTGAAATTTGTTCGTCATGGTTAGTGACATATGCATACTTTGGTTGGTCACTGTGCATTGAGGCCACATTGTGCCACTACATATTGAAGGTATTTGTACTTGCTAGTAGATAACTAGTATTCACAAACCATTACCTTCCACCCTGGACATTTGTGACTCGTGTTGTGAGTTGTCAAAATTTACCACACGTAGTGACATGTTTTGGTCATGGTCAATGACATATGCCTACTTTGGTTGGTCATCGTGCATGGTCTCCACACCATGCCATACCGTATTGAAGCCCCTTCTGCTTGCTATGTGATTCATAGTGTTCCCAAACCATTGTTTCCCACTCTGACCATTTGTGACTCGTATTGGGAGTTGTCAAGGTGGAGCACACACAACGGATTTCTTTGGTGAGAGGCAGTACATATGCCTACTTTGGTCGGTCATTGTACATGGTAGCCACACCGTGCTACTACTGAATGAAGGTCGTTGTACTTGGTAGCTGAGAACGAATATTCCCATATCATTGTTTCCTGTCCTCACCGTTTGTGACTCGTGTTATGCTTGGTCAACGTTGACCACCCATATTGAAATTATGTGGTCACGATCAGTGACATATGCCTAGTTTGGTTGTTTGGTGTGCATATTAGCCACACCGTGCCACGATGTATTGAAGTTATTTGTCCTTTCTAGTCAATACATAGGCTTCCCAAACCATTTTCTCTCCCTCTGACCATTTGTGACTTGTGTTATGAGTTGTCAATGTTGACCACACATAGTGGACTCATTCGGTCGTAGTCAGTGACACATGCATCCTTTGGTTGGTCACTGTGCACGCTAGCCATACCATGCCACTGCTTGTTGAAGGCCTTTGTACTTCCTAGTTCATAACTAGTGTTCCCAACCCATTGTTTCCCCCTCTAACCATTTGTGACTCGTGTTATGCGTTCTCAATATTGACCACATTAATGGAAATTCTCTCGTCATGGTCAGTGACATATGCATACTTTGGGTGGTCACTGTGCATTGAAGCCACATTGTGCCACTACATATTGAAGGTATTTGTATTTTCTAGTAGATAGCTAGTATTCACAACCCATAACCTTCCACCCTAACCATTTGTGACTCGTGTTGTGAGTTGTCAACGTTTACCACACTTAGTGACATTATTTGGTCATGGTTAGTGACATATGCCTAGTTTGGTTGGTCATCGTGCATGGTCCCCACACCGTGCCACAACGTATTGAAGCCCCTTGTGCTTACTATGTGATACGTGGTATTCCCAAACCATAATTTCCCCCTCTGACCATTTGTGACGCGTACTATGAGTTGTCCACGTGGACCACACACAGCGGATTTCTTTGGTCAAAGGCAGTAAATATGCCTGCTTTGGTCGATTATTGTGCATGGTAGCCACACCGCGCTAATACTGAGTGAAGGTCATTGTACTTTGTAGTTGAGAACCGATATTCTCATAGCATTATTTCCTCTCCTGACCGTTTGTGACTCGTGTTATGGTTGGTCAACGTTGACCACCCATATTGAAATTCTCTGGTCATGATCAGTGACATATGCCTAGTTTGATTGTTTGGTGTGCATATTAGCCACACCGTGCCACTACGTATTGAAGTTCTTTGTCCTTTCTAGCCAATACATAGGCTTCCCAATCCATTGTTTTCCCCTCNAGGCAGTAAATATGCCTGCTTTGGTCGATTATTGTGCATGGTAGCCACACCGCGCTAATACTGAGTGAAGGTCATTGTACTTTGTAGTTGAGAACCGATATTCTCATAGCATTATTTCCTCTCCTGACCGTTTGTGACTCGTGTTATGGTTGGTCAACGTTGACCACCCATATTGAAATTCTCTGGTCATGATCAGTGACATATGCCTAGTTTGATTGATTGGTGTGCATATTAGCCACACCGTGCCACTACGTATTGAAGTTCTTTGTCTTTCTAGCCAATACAGAGGCTTTTGAATCCATTCTTTTCCCCTCTGACCATTTGTGACTCGTGTTATGCGTTTTTAACGTTGACCACATGAAGTGAAATTTGTTCGTCATGGTTAGTGACATATGCATACTTTGGTTGGTCACTCTCTATCGAAGCCACATTGTGCCACTACATATTGAAGGTATTTGTACTTGCTTGTCGATAACTAGTATTCACAAACCATTACCTTCCACCCTGACCATTTGTGACTCGTGTTGTGAGTTGTCAAAAATTACCACACTTAGTGACATTACTTGGTCATGGTCAGCGACATATGCCTACTTTGGTTGGTCATCATGCATGGTCCCCACACCGTGCCACAACGCATTGAAGCCCCTTGTGCTTGCTATATGATACTTGGGGTTCCCAAACCATTGTTTCCCCCTCTGACCATTTGTGACTCGTATTATGAGTTGTCAACGTTGACCACTCACAGCGGATTTCTTTGGTCAAAGGCAATACATATGCCTACTTTGGTCGGTTATTATGCATGGTAGCCACATCGTGCTACTACTGACTGAAGGTTGTGTACTTGGTAGTTGAGAACCAATATTCCCATAGCATTGTTTCCTGTCCTGACCGTTTGTGACTCGTGTTATGGTTGGTTAATGTTGACCACCCATATTGAAATTATGTGGTCATGATCAGTGACATATGCCTAGTTTGGTTGTTTGGTGTGCATATTAGCCACACCGTGCCACTATGTATTGAAGTTCTTTGACCTTTCTAGTCAATACATAGGCTTCCCAAACCATTGTCTCTCCCTCTGACCATTTGTGACTCGTGTTATGAGTTGTCAATGTTGACCACACATAGTGGACTTATTCGGTCGTAGTCAGTGACGTATGCATCCTTTGTGTCAACCGGCCTGAGGCAAACGGACTTGAAAACAGGGCCAACACAATAGCACCTGCCGTCCGCTCCTAGCATTTCATCTAGGAGAAGATATCACCCTCAGGATCACGGCTCCACGCCGAGCAGTTCCGAGGCGATCACTTGCTAGCAACTGTGTCCACTTAACACTTGGTCACTTTCGCGCGAGGTGCTAGTCAAAGACTAACTCCTGGGGCTTAGACCAACCAGTGTCTTCTTGATACTGTTCCTTAGTTGGACAACTATGTGAGGAGCATCTCAGGCCAGATTGTGTAATTAGAATGAGGAATGAGCCTGGTACATATAGTCCTAGGCCTGGCTTCTAAGGTGTGTGGGTAGTGGCACTTTTGGGGTGGTCACTCCACACCACCTCACCAGTCTGCCAATTGGCGCATCCACTTACTGCCAAGTGGCGCACTCTCCTCATGCATGGAGAAATGTCTGACAAACTTCCCCTGTGCCAGAAGGTGAAAAAACCTCCTGCGCACATCAAGGCTTGATTGCAGGACCTGTTGTCCCTAAGTCCAACATGCTATCCATTGCTCTACACTTCTGCTGTCTCGCTTGGACTTGCACCACGAACAAGGTTTGGGGGACGTACTCCAAGGGAGCAGTGCATGCACAACCTGTCCGTCAACCCATAGCAGTGGCCATGGGGCATAGAAGAACAACAATCTCTCCCTTGCACCGTATGCCACCTGCTGTGGTAGTTTTCTTTGGCATGAATCTGTAGCTCTAGGTTGTGTTTGTGCATGTCAGTTTTCTTTTTTTTTGGGTCTTTAGTTCTCATCTCTTGCATCCACCATGTCCAATCCTCGAGCACCTGCAACATGCAAATCACTGTCTAGCGACTTTGTCAAGAAGTCCGCAAGCATTTTTTTGGTTGCGACGTGCTCCAGTTCCACGACACCCTTGGCCATAAGGTCACGTGAGTAGTGGTACCGAATATTGATGTGCTTTGTACGCCAGGAGATCATGTTGTCCTCTGCCATAGCCATGGCACTTTGGTTGTCGATGCGGATAACCGTTGCCTTCTCTTGTGGTGCCTTGATCTCGTCAAGCAAACTGCGAAGCCACTGTGTTTCCTTGCACACTTCGGAGAGTGCTATGTACTCCGCCTCAGCAGTAGAAAGCGAGATGCAGTCCTGCTTCCTGCTTGCCCACAAGACCGCACCACCGTTGAGAAGACAAACAAACCCTGAGGTGGACTTCCTCTCATCAATCCGTCCTCCCCAGTCCGCGTCAGTGTAGCATGTCAGCCGCAGCAATTCTGATCCTTCTAGACCTCCAAACCGGAGTCCGACGTGCCGAGTCTTTTTGAGGTAGCGAAAAATCCGCTTCACGACTTGCCAATGTTCTGGCCCAGGGTTGGCCACAAACCTGCTCACCTGACCCACTGCAAAA
>SZWC01000960.1:207379-217563 GCA_023375785.1 Penium margaritaceum
CCCCCCCCCCCCCCCCCCAGGTCGCGAGCCAATTCTACATTGCGCGTACGAGGATTCAAACTCAGGACCTATCGCTCCAGAATCTAACTATATAAGCACTAAGCCAACTCACATGGTGTTCATATGTTGTCCAAATGACATTATAAGGGTTCCTATGGGTAAAGGGCATAAAATAAGGGGATGTAAGATTATAGGGTACTTTTAAAAAGTATGAATGATAACAATTTCAGATTATTCATAAACAATTGACGCAGACTAAGTTTTGAATTTTGCAACTTTGAGCTTGAATAACCTCTCAACCATTGTTGCGATTGACCAGCCGTAAGAAGGAAAGTTGACAAGACACAGTGACACTCTTTTATGATATTCAATGACACAATAACATTTTGGTTGGTCATTGTGCATGGTAGCCATACCGTGCCAACACTTATCAAAGGTCTTTGTACTTGGTAGTCGATACCATGTATTCCCAAACCATTGTTTCCCCCTCTGACCATCTGTGACTCGTATTATGAGTTGTCAACGTTGTCCACACACAGCGGATTTCTCTGGTCAAAGGCAGTACATATGCCCTTCTTTGGTTGGTCATTGTGCATGGTAGACACACTGTGCTACTACTGACTGAAGGTCATTATACTTGGTAGTTGAGAACCGATATTCTCATAGCATTGTTTTCTCTTCTTACCGTTGGTGACTCGTGTTATGGTTGGTCAACGTTGACCACCCATATTGAAATTCTGTGGTCATGATCAGTGACATATGCCAAGTTTGATTGTTTGGTGTGCATATAAGCCACACCGTCTCACTACGTATTGAAATTCTTTGTCCTTTCTAGTCAATACATGTGCTTCCCAAACCATTGTCTCTCCCTCTGACCATTTGGGACTGGCGTTATGAGTTGTCAATGTTGACCACACATAGTGGACTTATTCGGTCGTAGTCAGTGACGTATGCATCCTTTGGCTGGTCACTCTGCACGCTAGCCATACCGTGCCACTGCTTGTTTAAGGTCTTTGTACTTGCCAGTGGATAACTAGTGTCCCAAATCTATTGTTTTCCCCTCTGACAATTTGTGACTCGTGTAATGCGTTTTCAACATTGACCACATGAAGTGAAATTTGTTTGTCATGGTTAGTGACATATGCATACTTTGGTTGGTCACTGTGCATTGAGGCCACATTGTGCCACTACATATTGAAGGTATTTGTACTTACTAGTAGATAACCAGTATTCACAAACATTATCTTCCACCCTGACCATTTGTGACTCGTGTTGTGAGTAGTCAAAGTTTACCACACTTAGTGACATTTTTTGGTCATGGTCAATGACATATGCCTACTTTGGTTGGTCATCGTGCATGGTCTCCACACCGTGCCACGACGTATTGAACCCCCTGTGCTTGCTATGTGATACTTGGTTTTTCCAAACCATTGTCTCCCCCTCTGACCATTTGTGACTCGTATTCTGAGTTGTCAACGTTGACCACGCACAGCGGATTTCTTTGGGCAAAGGCAGTACATATGCCTACTTTGGTCAGTCATTGTACATGGTAGCCACACCGTGCTACTACTGAATGAAGGTCGTACATGGTAGTTGGGAACCGATATTCCCATAGCATTGTTTCGTGTCCTAACCGTTTGTGACTCGTGTTATGGTTGGTCAACGTTGACCACCCATATTGAAATTATGTGGTCATGATCAGTGACATATGCCTAGTTTGATTGTTTGGTGTGCATATTAGCCACACCGTGCCACTACGTATTGAAGTTCTTTGTCATTTCTAGTCAATACATATGCTTCCCAAACCATTGTCTCTCCCTCTGACCATTTGGGACTGGTGTTTTGAGTTGTCAATGTAGACCACACATAGTGGACTTATTCGGTCGTAGTCAGTGACGTATGCATCCTTTGATTGGTTACTATGCACGCTAGCCATACCGTGCCACTGCTTGTTTAAGGTCTTTGTACTTGCTAGTTGATAACTAGTGTCCCCAATCCATTGTTTTCCCCTGTGACCATTTGTGATTCGTGTTATGCGTTTTCAACATTGACCACATGAAGTGAAATTTGTTCGTCATGGTTTGTGACATATGCATACTTTGGTTGGTCACTGTGCATTGAGGCCACATTGTGCACCTACATATTGAAGGGATTTGTACTTGCTAGTAGATAACTAGTATTCACAAACCATTACCTTCCACCCTGACCATTTGTGACTCGTGTTGTGAGTTGTCAAAGTTTACCACACTCAGTGGTATTATTTGTTCATGGTCAGTGACATATGCCTACTTTGGTTGGTCATAGTGCATGGTCCCCACACCATGCCACGATGTATTGAAGCCCCTTGTGCTTGCTATATGATACGTGTTGTTCCCAAACCATTGTTTCCCCCTCTGACCATTTGTGACTCGTATTATGAGCTGTCAATGTGGACCACACACAGCGGAATTCTTTGGTAAAAGGCAGTAAATATGCCTACTTTGGTCGGTCATTGTGCATGGTAGCAACACCGCGCTACTACTGACTGAAGGGCATTGTACTTGGTAGTTGAGAACCGATGTTCTCATAGCATTGTTTCCTCTCCTGACAATTTGTGACTCGTGTTATGGTTGGTCAACATTGACCATCCACATTGAAATTCTCTCGTCATGATAAGTAACATATGCCTAGTTTGACTGTTTGGTGTGCATATTAGCCACACCGTGCCACTACGTATTGAAGTTCTTTGTCCTTTCTAGCCAATACATAGGCTTCCCGATCCATTGTTTTCCCCTCTGACCATTTGTGACTCGTGTTATGCGTTTTCAACGTTGACCACATGAAGTGAAATTTGTTCGTCATGGTTAGTGACATATGCATACTTTGGTTGGTCACTGTGCATGGAAGCCACATTGTGCCACTTGATATTGAAGGTATCTGTACTTGCTAGTAGAAAACTAGTATTCACAACCCATTACCTTCCACCCTGACCATTTGTGACTCGTGTTGTGAGTTGTCAAAGTTTACCACACTAAGTGACATTGCTTGGTCATTGTCAGTGACATATGCCTACTTTGGTTGGTCATCGTGCATGGTCTCCACACCGTGCCACAACGTATTGAAGCCCCTTGTGCTTGCTATGTGATACTTGGAGTTCCCAAACCATTGTTTCCCCCAGTGACCATTTGTGACTCGTATTATGAGTTGTCAACGTTGACCACACACACCGGATTTCTTTGGTCAAAGGCAGTACATATGCCTACGTTGGTCGGTCATTGTACATGGTAGCCACACCGTGCTACTACTGAATGAAGGTCGTTGTACTTGGTAGTTGAGAACCGATATTCCCACAGCATTTTTTCCTGTCTTGAACATTTGTGACTCGTGTTATGGTTGGTCAACGTTGACCACCCATATTGGAGTTATGTAGTCATGATCAGTGACATATGCCTAGTTTGGTTGTTTGGTGTGCATATTAGCCACACCGTGCCACTACGCATTGAAGTTCTTTGTCCTTTCTAGTCAATACATAGGCTTCCCAAACCATTGTCTCTCCCTCTGACCATTTGTGACTCATGTTATGAGTTGTCAATGTTAACCACACATAGTGGACTTTTTCGGTGTAGTCAGTGACGTATGCATCCTTTGGTTGGTCAATGTGTACGCTAGCCATACCGTGCCACTGCTTGTTGAAGGTCTTTGTACTTCCTAGTTGATAACTAGTGTTCCCAATCTATTTTTTTCCCTTTTGACCATTTGTGACACATGTTATGTTTTTTCAACGCTGACCACATGAAGTGAAACTCTTTCGTCATGTTCAGTGACATATGCATACTTTGGTTGGTCACTGTGCATTGAAGCCACATTGTGCCACTACATATTGAAGGTATTTGTACTTGCTAGTAGATAACTAGTATTCACAAACCATTACCTTACACCCTGACCATTTGTGACTCGTGTTGTGAGTTGTCAAAGTTTACCACACTTAGTGACATTCTTTGGTCATGGTCAGTGACATATGCCTACTTTGGTTGGTCACTGTGCATTGAAGCCACATTGTGCCACTACATATTGAAGGTATTTGTACTTGCTAGTAGATAACTAGTATTCACAAACCATTACCTTCCACCCTGACCATTTGTGACTCGTGTTGTGAGTTGTGAAAGTTTATCACACTTAGTGACATTATTTGGTCATGGTCAGTGACATATGTCTACTTTGGTTGGTCATCGTGCATGGTTTGCACACCATGCCACAACGTATTGAAGCCCCTTGTGCTTGCTATGTCATACGTGGTGTTCCCAAACCATTGTTTCCCCCTCTGACCATTTGTGACTCGTATTATGAGTTGTCAACGTGCACCACACACAGCGGATTTCTTTGGTCAAAGGTGGTAAATATGCCTACTTTGGTCGGTCATTGTGCATGGTAGCCACACCGCGCTACTACTGACTGAAGGTCATTGTACTTGGTAGATGAGAACCGATATTATCATAGCATTGTTTCCTCTCCTGACCGTTTGTGACTCGTGTTATGGTTGGTCAACGTTGACCACCCATTTTAAAATTCTCTGGTCATGATTAGTGACATGTGCCTAGTTTGATTGTTTTGTGTGCATATTAGCCATACCGTCCCACTACGTATTGAAGTTCTTTGTCCTTTCTAGCCAATACATAGGCTTCCAAATCCATTGTTTTCCCCTCTTACCATTTGTGACTCGTGTTATGTGTTTTCAACGTTGACCACATGAGGTGAAAGTTGTTCATCGTGGTTAGTGACATATGCCTACTTTGGTTGGTCATTGTGCATGGTCTCCACAATGTTCCACAACGTATTGAATCCCCTTGTGCTTTCTATGTGATACTTGGTGTTCCCAAACCATTGTTTCCCCCTCTAACCATTTGTGACTCGTATTATGAGTTGTCAACGTTGACCACACACAGCGGATTTCTCGGGTCAAAGGCAGTAGATATGCCTACTTTGGTTGGTCATTGTGCATGGTAGGTACACCGTGCTACTACTGACTGAAGATCATTGTATTTGGTAGTTGAGAACCGATATTCTCATAGCATTGTTTCCTCTTTCTTACCGTTTGTGACTCGTGTTATGGTTGGTCAACGTTGACCACCCATATTGAAATTCTGTGGTCATGATCAGTGACATATGCCAAGTTTGATTGTTTGGTGTACATATAAGCCACACCGTGCCACTACGTATTGAAGTTCTTTGTCCTTTCTAGTCAATACATATGCTTCCCAAACCATTGTCAACCCCTCTGACCATTTAAGACTGGCGTTATGAGTTGTCAATGTTGACCACACATAGTGGACTTATTCGGTCGAAGTCAGTGACGGGTGCATCCTTTGGTTGGTTACAGTGCACGCTAGCAATACCGTGCCACTGCTTGTTTAAGGTCTTTGTACTTGCTAGTTGATACCTAGTGTCCCCAATCCATTGTTTTCCCCTCTGACCATTTGTGACTCGTGTTATGCGTTTTCAACATTGACAACATGATGTGAAATTTGTTCGTCATGGTTAGTGACATATGCATACTTTGGTTTGTCACTGTGCATTGAGGCCACATTGTGCCACTACATATTGAAGGTATTTGTACTTGCTAGTAGATAACTAGTATTCACAAACCATTACCTTGCACCCTAACCATTTGTGACTTGTTTTGTGCGTTGTCAAAGTTTACCACACTTAGTGACATTATTTGGTCATGGTTAGTGACATATGCCTACTTTGGTTGGTCATCGTGCATGGTCGCCACACCGTGCCATGACGTATTGAAGCCCCTTTTGCTTGCTATGTGATACTTGGTGTTTCCAAACCATTGTTTCCCCCTCTGACCATTTGTGACTCATATTATGAGTTGTCAACGTTGACCACACACAGCGGATTTCTCTCGTCAAAGGTAGTACATATGCCTACTTTGGTCGGTCATTGTACATGGTAGCCACACCGTGCTACTGCTGAATGAAGGTCGTTGTACTTGGTAGTTGAGAACCGATATTCCTATAGCATTGTTTCCTGTCCTGACCGTTTGTGACTCGTGTTATGGTTGGTCAACGTTGACCACCCATATTGAAATAATGTGGTCATGATCAGTGACATATGCCTAGTTTGGTTGTTTGGTGTGCATATTAGCCACACGGTGCCACTACGTATTGGAGTTCTTTGTCCTTTCTAGTCAATACATAGGCTTCCCAAACCATTGTCTCTCACTCTGACCATTTATGACTCGTGTTATGAGTTGTCAATGTTGACCACACAAAGTGGACTTATTCGGTCGTAGTGAGTGACGTATGCATCCTTTGGTTGGTCACTTTGCACGCTAGCCATACTGTGCCACTGCTTGTTGAAGGTCTTTGTACTTCCGAGCTGATAACTAGTGTTCCCAACCCATTGTTTTCCCCTCAGACCATTTGTGACTCGTGTTATGCGTTTTCAACGTTGACCACATGAAGTGAAATTCTTTCGTCATGGTCAATGACATATGCATACTTTGGGTGGTCACTGTGCATTGAAGCCACATTGTGCCACTACATATTGAAGGTTTTTGTATTTGATAGTAGATAACTAATATTCACAAACCATTACCTTCAACCCTGACCATTTGTGACTCGTGTTGTGAGTTGTCAAAGTTTCCACACTTAGTGACATTATTTGGTCATGGTCAGTGACATATGCCTACTTTGGTTGGTCATCGTGCATGGTCTCCACACCGTGCCACAACGTATTGAAGCCCCTTGTCCTTGCCATGTGATACGTGGTGTTCCCAAACCATTGTTTCCCCCTCTGACCATTTGTGACTCGTATTATGAGTTGTCAACGTGGACCACACACAGCGGATTTCTTTGGTAAAAGGCAGTAAATATGCCTACTTTGGTCGGCCATTGTGCATGGTAGCCACACCGGGCTACTAGTGATTGAAGGTCATTGTACTTGGTAGTTGAGACCCAATATTCTCATAGCATTGTTTCCTCTCCTGACCGTTTGTGACCCGTGTTATGGTTGGTCAACAGTGAGTACCCATATTGAAATCCTCTCGTCATGATCAGTGACATATGCCTAGTTTTGTTGTTTGGTGTGCATATTAGCCACACTGTGCCACGACGTATTGAAGTGCTTTGTCCTTTCTAGCCAATACATAGGCTTCCCAATCCATTGTTTTCCCCTCTGACCATTTGTGACTCGTGTTATGCGTTTTGAACATTGACCACATGAAATGAAATTTGTTCGTCATGGTTAGTGACAAATGCATACTTTGGTTGGTCAGGGTGCATCGAAGCCACATTGTGCCACTACATATTGAAGGTATTTATGCTTGCTTGTAGATAACTAGTATTCACAAACCATTACCTTCCATCGTGACCATTTGTGACTCGTGTTGTGAGTTGTCAAAGTTTACCACACTTAGTGACATTGCTTGGTCATGGTCAGCGACATATGCCTACTTTGGTTGGTCATCGTGCATGGTCTCCACACCATGCCACAACGTATTGAAGCCCCTTGTGCTTGCTGTGTGATACTTGGTGTTCCCAAACCATTGTTTCCCCCTCTCACCATTTGTGACTCGTATTATGAGTTGTCAACGTTGACAACACACAGCGGATTTCTCTTGTCAAAGGTAGTACATATGCCTACTTTGGTCGGTCATTGTGCATGGTAGCCACATCGTGCTACTACTAACTAAAGGTCGTTGTACTTGGTAGTTGAGAACCGATATTCCCAAAGCATTGTTTCGTGTCCTGACCGTTTGTGACTCGTGTTATGGTTGGTCAACGTTGACCACCCATATTGTAATTATGTTGTCATGATCAGTGACATATGCATAGTTTGGTTGTTTGGTGTGCATATTAGCCACATCGTGCCACTACGTATTGAAGTTCTTTGTCCTTTCTAGTCAATACATAGGCTTCCCAAACCATTGTCTCTCACTCTGACCAATTGTGACTCGTGTTATGAGTTGTTAATGTTGACCACACATAGTGGAAGTATTGGGTCGTAGTCAGTGACGTATGCATCCTTTGGTTGGTCAATGTGCACGCTAGCCATACCGTGCCACTGCTTGTTGAAGGTCTTTGTACTTCCTAGTTGATAACTAGTGTTTTCAATCCATTGTTTTCCCCTCTGACCATTTGTGACTCATGTTATGTGTTTTCAACGTTGACCACATGAAGTGAAATTCTTTCGTCATGTTCAGTGACATATGCATACTTTGGTTGGTCATTGTGCATTGAAGCCACATTGTGCCACTACATATTGAAGGTATTTGTACTTGGTAGTAGATAACTAGTATTCACAAACCATTACCTTCCACCCTGACCATTTGTGACTCGTGTTGTGAGTTGTCAAAGTTTACCACACTTAGTGACATTATTTGGTCATGGTCAGTGACATATGCCTACTTTGGTTGGTCATCGTGCATGGTCTCCACACCGTGCCACAACGTATTGAAGCCCCTTGTGCTTGTTATGTGATTCGTGATGTTCCCAACCCAATGTTTCCCCCTCTAAAAATTCGTGGCCCATATTATGGGTTGCCAACGTTAACCACACATAGTAAAATTATTTGGTCATGGCAAGTAGCACATGCCTAATCTGGTTGGTCATTGTACATGGTAGCCACATTGTTCCACTACTTGTTGAAAGTATTTGCACTTGCTAGTCAATAAATAGCAAAGGGTTTCTCCCTTTGACACCAGGTCGGTTTTTGTTTATTTGTTATGCGTAGGTGCCTTCACTGGAATACTCCCTCCCACCCCCCTAGGAGGATGTTCCGTGGTCGACCTGGAGGACAGATTTGGGACCGCATTATGACACCCCCCTACCCCCCCACGGCTTAGGCTCGAAGGTAGAGTTGAGGTAGCACAACACGCCCCCCCCCCCCCCTCCCCCCAAGGTCGCGAGCCTATTCTATATTGCGCATACGAGGATTCAAACCCAGGACCTATCGCTCCAGAATCTAACTCTATAAGAACTAAGCCAACTCACATGGTGTACATCTGTTGTCCAAATGACATTATTAGGATTCTTATGGGTAAAGGGCATAAAAGAAGAAGGTGTAAGATTATAGGGTAGTTTTCAAGAGTATGAATGATAACAATTTCAGTTTATTCATAAACAATTGAAACAGACTAAGTTTTGAATTTTGCAACTTCGAGTCTGAATAACCTCTCAACCATTGCTGCGATTAACCAGCCGTAAGAATGAAAGTTGACAAGACACAGTGAAACTCTTTTTATGATATTCAATGACACAAGAATATTTTGGCTGGTCATTGTGCATGGTAGCCATACCGTGCCACCACTTATCGAAGGTCTTTGTACTTGCTAGTCGATACCAAGTATTCCCAAACCATTGTTTCCCCCTCTGACCATTTGTGACTCGTATTATGAGTTGTCAATGTTGACCACACACAGTGGATTTCTCTAGTGAAAGGCTGTACATATGCCTACTTTGGTCGGTCATTATGCATGGTAGGCGCACCGTGCTACTAGTGACTGAAGGTCATTGTACTTGGTAGTTGAGAACCGATGTTTGCATAGCATTGTTTCCTCTTCTTACCATTTGTGACTCGTGTTATGGTTGGTCAACGTTAACAGCCCATATTGAAATTCTCTGGTCATGATCAGTGACATATGCCAAGTTTGATTGTTTTGTATGCATATTAGCCACACCGTGCCACTACGTATTCAAGTTCTTTGTCCTTTCTAGTCAATACATATGCTTCCCAAACCATTGTCTCTCCCTCTGACCATTTGGGACTGGTATTATGACTTGTCAATGTTGACCACACATAGTGGACTTATTCGGTCGTACTCAGTGACGTATGCATCCTTTGATTGGTCACTGTGCACGCTAGCCATACAGTGACACTGCTTGTTCAAGGTCTTTTTACTTGCTAGTTGATAACTAGTGTCCCCAGTCCATTGTTTTCCCCTCTGACCATTTGTGACTCGTGTTATGCGTTTTCAACATTGACCACATGAAGTGAAATTTGTTCGTCATGGTTAGTGACATATGCATACTTTGGTTGGTCATTGTGCATTGAGGCCACATTGTGCAACTACATATTGAAGGGATTTGTACTTGCTAGTAGATACCTAGTATTCACAAACCATTACCTTCCACCCTGACCATTTCTGACTCGTGTTGTAAGTTGTCAAAGTTTACCACACTTAGTGACATTATTTGGTC
>SZWC01000960.1:217832-234097 GCA_023375785.1 Penium margaritaceum
CTAGTATTCACAAACCATTACCTTCCACCCTGACCATTTGTGACTCGTGTTGTGAGTTGTCAAAGTTTACCACACTTAGTGACATTATTTGGTCTTGGTCAGTGACATATGCCTACTTTGGTTAGTCATCGTGCATGGTCCCCACACCGTGCCACGACGTATTGAAGCCCCTTGTGCTTGCTATATGATACGTGGTGTTCCCAACCCATTGTTTCCCCCTCTGACCATTTGTGACTCGTATTATGAGCTGTAAACGTGGACCACACACAGCGGAATTCTTTGGTCAAAGGCAGTAAATATGCCTACTTTGGTCGGTCATTCTGCATGGTAGCCACACCGCACTACTACTGACTGAAGGTCATTGTACTTGGTAGTTGAGAACCGATATTCTCATAGTATTGTTTCATCTCCTGACCATTTGTGACTTATGTTATGGTTGGTCAACGTTGACCACCCATATTGAAATTCTCTGGTCATGATAAGTAACATATGCCTAGTTTAATTATTTGGTCTGCATATTAGCCAAACCGTGCCACTACGTATTGAAGTTATTTGTCCTTTCTAGCCAATACATAGGCTTCCCAATCCATTGTTTTCCCCTCTGACCATTTGTGACTCGTGTTATGCGTTTTCAACGTTGACCACATGAAGTGAAATTTGTTCGTCATGGTTAGTGACATATGCATACTTTCGTTGGTCACTGTGCATCGAAGCCACATTGTGCCACTTTGTATTGAAGGTATTTGTACTTGATAGTAGGTAACTAGTATTCACAACCCATTACCTTCCACCCTGACCATTTGTGACTCGTGTTGTGAGTTGTCAAAGTTTACCACACTAACTGACATTACTTGGTCATGGTCAGTGACATATGCCTACTTTGGTTGGTCATCGTGCATGGTATCCACACCGTGCCACAACGTATTGAAGCCCCTTGTGCTTGCTATGTGATACTTGGAGTTCCCAAACCATTGTTTCCCCCTCTCACCATTTGTGACTCGTATTATGAGTTGTCAACGTTGACCACACACAGCGGATTCCTTTGGTCAAATGCAGTACATATGCCTACTTTGGCCGGTCATTGTGCATGGTAGCCACACGGTGCTACTACTGAGGGAAGGTCAATGTACTTGGTTGTTGAGAGCCGATATTCCCATAGCATTGTTTCCTCTCCTGACCGTTTGTGACTCGTGTTATGGTTGGTCAACGTTGACCACCCATATTGAAATTATGTGGTCATGATCAGTGACATATGCCTAGGTTGGTTGTTTGGTGTGCATATTAGCCACACCGTGCCACTACGTATTGAAGTTCTTTGTCCTTTCTAGTCAATACATAGGCTTCCCAAACCATTGTCTCTCCCTCTGACCATTTGTGACTCGTGTTGTGAGTTGTCAAAGTTTACCACACTAATTGACATTACTTGGTCATGGTCAGTGACATATGCCTACTTTGGTTGGTCATCGTGCATGGTCTCCACACTGTGCCACAACGTATTGAAGCCCATTGTGCTTGCTTTGTGATACGTGGTGTTCCAAAACCATTGTTTCCCCCTCTGACCATTTGTGACTCCTATTATGAGCTGTCAACGTGGACCACACACAGCGGATTTATTTGGTCAAAGGCAGTAAATATGCCTACTTTGGTCGGTCATTGTGCATGGTAGCCACACCGCGGTACTACTAACTGAAGGTCATTGTACTTGGTAGTTGAGAACCGATATTCTCATAGCATTGTTTCCTCTCTTGACCGTTTGTGACTCGTGTTATGGTTGGTCAACGTTGATCACCCATGTTGAAATTCTCTGGTCATGATCAGTGACATATGCCTAGTTTGATTGTTTGGTGTGCATATTAGCCACACCGTGCCACTACGTATTGAAGTTCTTTGTCCTTTCTAGCCAATACATAGGCTTCCCAATCCATTGTTTTCCCCTCTGACCATTTGTGACTCGTGTTATGGTTGGTCAACGTTGATCACCCATGTTGAAATTCTCTGATCATGATCAGTGACATATGCCTAGTTTGATTGTTTGGTGTGCATATTAGCCACACCGTGCCACTACGTATTGAAGTTCTTTGTCCTTTCTAGCCAATACATAGGCTTCCCAATCCATTGTTTTCCCCTCTGACCATTTTAGGCTCGCGTTATGCGTTTTCAACGTTGACCACATGGAGTGAAATTTGTTCGTCATGGTTAGTGACATATGCATACTTTGGTTGGTCACTTTGCATCAAAGCCACATTGTGCCACTACATATTGAAGGTATTTGTACTTGCTTGTAGATAACTAGTGTTCACAAACCATTACCTTCCACCCTGACCATTTGTGACTCGTGTTGTGAGTTGTCAAAGTTTACCACACTTAGTGACATTACTTGGTCATGGTCAGCGACATATGCCTACTGTGGTTGGTCATCGTGCATGGTCTCCACACCGTGCCACAACGTATTGAAGCCCCTTGTGCTTGCTATGTGATACTTGGTGTTCCCAAACCATTGTTTCCCCCTCTGACCATATGTGACTCGTATTATGAGTTGTCAACGTTGACCACACACAGTGGATTTCTTTGGTCAAAGGCAGTACATATGCCTACTTTGGTCGGTCATTGTGCATGGTAGCCACAGTGTGCTACTACTGACTGAAGAGCATTGTACTTTGTAGTTGAGAACCGATATTCTCATAGCATTGTTTCCTCTTTCTTACCGTTTGTGACTCGTGTTATGGTTGGTCAACGTTGACCACCCATATTGAAATGTTGTGGTCATGATCAGTGACATATGCCAAGTTTGATTGTTTGATGTGCATATTAGCCACACCTTGCCACTACGTATTGAAGTTCTTTGTCCTTTCTAGTCAATACATATGCTTCCCAAACCATTGTCTCTCCCTCTGACCATTTGTGACTCGTGTTATGAGTTGTCAAAGTTGACCACACATTATAGACTTATTTGGTTGTAGTCAGTGACGTATGCATCCTTTGGTTGGTCACTGTGCATGGTAGCCATACCGTGCCACTGCTTGTTGAAGGTCTTTGTACTTCCTAGTTGATAACTAGTATTCCCAATCCATTGTTTTCCCCTCTGACCATTTGTTACTCGTGTGATGCGTTTTCAACGTTGACCACATGAAGTGAAATTCTTTCATCATGTTCAGTGACATCTGCATACTTTGGTTGGCCACTGTGCATTGAAATCACATTGTGCCACTACATATTGAAGGTATTTGTACTTTCTAGTAGATAACTAGTATTCACAAACCATTACCTACCACCCTGACCATTTTTGACTCGTGTTGTGAGTTGTCAAAGTTTACCACACTTAGTGACATTATTTGGTCATGGTCAGTGACATATGCCTACTTTGGTTGGTCATCGTGCATGGTCTCCACACCGTGCCACAACGTATTGAAGACCCTTGTGCTTGCTATGTGATTCGTGGTGTTCCCAACCCATTGTTTCCCCTTCTGACCATTTGTGACTCGTGTTATGAGTTGTCAACATGGACCACACATAGTAAAGTTATTTGGTTATGGTAAGTGGCACATGCCTAATCTGGTTGGTCATTGTACATGGTAGCCACACCGTTCCACTACTTGTTGAAAGTATTTTCACTTGCTAGTCAATAAATAACAAAAGTTTTCTCCCTTTGACACCAGGTCGGTTATTGTTTATTTGTTACGCGTAGGTGCCTTCACTCGAATACTCCCTCCCACCCCCCTAGAGGGATGTTCCGTGGACGACCTGTAGGACAGATTTGCGACCGCTTTATGACACCCCCCCTACCCCCCGACGGCTTAGGCTCGAAGGTAGAGGTGAGGTAGCACACCACGGCCGCCCCACCCCCCCCCCCCCAAGTCGCGAGCCTATTCTATATTGCGCATACAAGGATTCAAACCCAGGACCTATCGCTCCGGAATCGAACTCTTTAAGCACTAAGTCAACTCACATGGTTTTCATATGTTGTCCAAATGACATTATAAGGGTTCGTATGGGTAAAGCGCATAAAATTATAGGATAGTTTTCAAAAGCATGAATGATAACAATATCAGTTTATTCATGAAAAATTGATGCAGACTAGGTTTTAAATTTTGCATCTTCGAGCTTCAATAACCTCTGAACCATTACTGCGATTGACCAGCCGTAAGAAGGAATGTTGTAAAGACACAGTGAAACTCTTTTTATGATATTCAATGACACAAGAATATTGTGGTTGGTCATTGTGCATGGTAGCCATACCGTGCCACCACTTATCGAAGGTCTTTGTACTTGCTAGTCGATACCAAGTATTCCCAAACCATTGTTTCCCCCTCTGACCATTTGTGACTCGTATTATGAGTTGTTAGCATTGACCACACACTGCGGATTTCTCTCGTCAAAGGCTGTACATATGCCTACTTTGGTCGGTCATTGTGCATGGTAGGCACACCGTGCTACTACTGACTGAAGGTCATTGTACTTGGTAGTTGAGAGCCGATATTCTCATAGCATTGTTTCCTCTTCTTACCGTTTGTGACTGGTGTTATGGTTGGTCAACGTTGACCACCCATATTGAAATTCTGTGGTCATGATCAGTGACATGTGCCAAGTTTGATTGTTTGGGGTGCATATTAGCCACACCGTGCCACTACGTTTTGAAGTTATTTGTCCTTTCTAGTCAATACATATGCTTCCAAAACCAGTGTCTCTCCCTCTGACCATTTGGGACTGGCGTTATGAGTTGTCAATGTTGACCACACATAGTGGACTTATTCGGTCGTAGTCAGTCACGTATGCATCCTTTGGTTGGTCACTGTGCATGCTAACCATACCGTGTCACTGCTTGTTTAAGGTCTTTGTACTTGCTAGTTGATAACTAGTGTCCCCAATCCATTGTTTTCCCCTCCGACCATTTGTGAATCGTGTTATGTGTTTTTAACATTGACCACATGAAGTGAATTTGTTCGTCATGGTTAGTGACATATGCATACTTATGTTGGTCACTGTGCATTGAGGCCACATTGTGCCACTACATATTGAAGGTATTTGTACTTGCTAGTAGTTAACTAGTATTCACAAACCATTATCTTACACCGTGACCATTTGTGACTCGTGTTGTGAGTTGTCAAAGTTTACCACACTTAGTGACATTATTTGGTCATGGTCAGTGACATATGCATGCTTCGGTTGGTCATCGTGCATGGTCCCCACACCGTGCCACAACGTATTGAAGCTCCTTGTGCTTGCTATGTCATACGTGGTGTTCCCATACCATTGTTTCTTCCTCTGAGCATTTGTGACTCGTATTATGAGTTGTCAACGTTGACCACACACAACGGATCTGTTTGGTCAAAGGCAGTACATATGCATACTTTGGTCGGTCATTGTACATGGTAGCCACACCGTGCTACTACTGAATGTCAGTCGTTGTGCTTGATAGTTGAGAACCGATATTCCCATAGCATTGTTTCCTGTCCTAACCGTTTGTGAGTCGTGTTATGGTTGGTCAACGTTGACCATCCATATTGAAATTATATGGTCATGATCAGTGACATATGCCTAGTTTGGTTTTGTGGTGTGCATATTAGCCACACCGTGCCACTACGTATTAAAGTTCTTTGTCATTTCTAGTCAATACATAGGCTTCCCAAACCATTGTCTCTCCCTCTGACCATTTGTGACTCGTGTTCTGAGTTGTCAATGTTGACCACACATAGTGGACTTATTCGGTCGTAGTCAGTGACGTATGCATCATTTGGTTGGTCACTGTGCACGCTAGCGATACCGTGCCACTGCTTGTTGAAGGTCTTTGTACTTCCTAGTTGATAACTAGTGTTCCCAATCCATTGTTTTCCCCTCTGACCATTTGTGACTCGTGTTATGCGTTTCCAACGTTGACCACATGAAGAGAAATTCTTTCGTCATGTTCAGTGACGTATGCATACTTTGGTTGGTCATTGTGCATTGAAACCATATTATGCCTCTACAAATTGAAGGTATTTGTTCTTGATAGTAGATAACTAGTATTCACAAACCATTACCTTCCTCCGTGACCATTTGTGACTCATGTTGTGAGTTGTCAAAGTTTATCACACTTAGTGACATTATTTGGTCATGGTCAGTGACATATGCCTACTTTGGTTGGTCATCGTGCATGGTCCCCACACCGTGCCACAATGTATTGAAGCCCCTTGTGCTTGCTATGTGATACGTGGTGTTCCCAAACCATTGTTTCCCCCCTCTGACCATTTGTGACGCGTGTTATGAGTTGTCAACGTGGACCACACAGAGCGGATTTCTTTGGTCAAAGGCAGTAAATATGCCTACTTTGGTCGGTCATTGTGCATGGTAGCCACACCGCGCTACTACTGACTGAAGGCCATTGTACTTGGTAGTTGAGAACTGATATTCTCATAGCATTGTTTCCTAACCTGACCGTTTGTAACTTATGTTATGGTTGGTCACTGTTGACCACCCATATTGAAATTCTCTGGTCATGATCAATGACATATGCCTAGTTTGATTATTTGGTGTGCATATTAGCAACACCGGGCCACTACGTATTTAAGTTCTTTATCCTTTCTAGCCAATACATAGGCTTCCCAATCCATTGTTTTCCCCTCTGACCATTTGTGACTCATGTTATGCGTTTTCAACGTTGACCACATGAAGTGAAATTAGTTGGTCATGGTTAGTGACATATGCATACTTTGGTTGGTCACTGTGCATCGAAGCCACATTGTGCCACTACATATTGAAGGTATTTGTACTTGCTTGTAGATAACTAGTATTCACAACCCATAACCTTCCACCCTGACCATTTGTGACTCGTGTTGTGAGTTGTCAAAGTTTACCACACTTAGTGACATACCTTGGTCATGGTCAGCGACATGCCGAGTTTGGTTGGTCATTGTGCATGGTCCCCACACTGTGCTAAAACGTATTGAAGCCCCTTGTGCTTGCCATGTGATACTTGGTGTTCTCAAAGCATTGTTTCCCCCTCTAACCATTTGTGACTCGTATTATGAGTTGTCAACGTTGACCACACACTGCGGATTTCTTTTGTCAAAGGCAGTACATATGCCTACTTTGGTCGGTCGTTGTACATGGTAGCCACACCGTGCTACTTCTGAATGAAGGTCATTGTACTTGGTAGTTGAGAACCGATATTCCCATAGCATTGTATCCCATCCTGAACGTTTGTGACTCGTGTTATGGTTGGTCAACGTTGACCACCCATATTGAAATTATGTGGTCATGATCAATGACATATGCCTAGTTTGGTTGTTTGGTGTACATATTAGCCACACTGTGCCACTACGTATTGAAGTTCTTTGTCCTTTCTAGTCAATACATAGGCTTCCCAAACCATTTTCTCTCCCTCTGACCATTTGTGACTCGTGTTTTGAGTTGTCAATGTTGACCACACATAGTGGACTTATTCGGTCGTAGTCAGTGACGTATGCATCCTTTGGTTGGTCACTGTGCACGCTAGCCATACCGTGCCACTGCTTGTTGAAGGTCTTTGTACTTCCTAGTTGATAACTAGTGTTCCCAACCCATTGTTTTCCCCTCTGACCATTTGTGACTCGTGTTATACGTTTTCAACGTTGACCACATGAAGTGAAATTATTTCGTCATGGTCAGTGACATATGCATACTTTGGGTGGTCACTGTGCATTGAAGCCACATTGTGCCACTACATATTGAAGGTAATTGTACTTGCTAGTTGATAAATAGTATTCACAAACCATTACCTTCCACCCTGACCAGTTGTGACTCGTGTTGTGAGTTGTCAAAGCTTACCACACCTAGTGACATTATTTGGTCATGGTCACTGACATATGCCTACTTTGGTTGGTCATCGTGCATGGTCCCCACACCGTGCCACAACGTATTGAAGCCCCTTGTGCTTGCTATGTGATACGTGGAGGTCCCAAACCATTGTTTCCCCCTCTGACCATATGTGACTCGTATTATGAGTTGTCAACGTGGACCACACACAGCGGATGTCTTTGGTCAAACGCAGTAAACATGCCTACTTTGGTCGGTCATTGTGCATGGTAGCCACACCGCGCTACTACTGACTGGAGGTCATTGTACTTGGTTGTTGAGAATCAATTTTACCATAGCATTGTTTCCTGTCCTGACCGTTTGTGACTCGTGTTATGGTTGGTCAACGTTGACCACCCATATTGAAACTACGTGGTCATGATCAGTGACATATGCCTAGCTTAATTGTTTGTTGTGCATATGAGCCACACCGTGCCATTACGTATTGAAGTTCTTTGTCCTTTCTAGTAAATACATAGGCTTCCCAAACCATTGTCTCTCCCTCTAACCATTTGTGACTCGTGTTATGTGTTGTCAATGTTGACCACACATAGTGGTCTTATTCGGTCCTAATCAGTGACGTATGCATCCTTTGATTGGTCACTGTGCACGCTAGCCATACCGTGCCACCGCTTGTTGAAGGTCTTTGTACTTCCTAGTTGATAACTAGTGTTCCCAATCCATTGTTTTCCCCTCTGACCATTTGTTACTCGTGTTATGTGTTTTCAACGTTGACCACATGAAGTGAAATTCTTTCGTCATGTTCAGTGAGATATGCATACTTTGGTTTGTCACTGTGCATTGAAACCACATTGTGCCACTACATATTGAAGGTATTTGTACTTTCTAGTAGATACCTAGTATTCACAAACCATTACCTTCCACCTTGACCATTTGTGACTCATGTTGTGAGTTGTCAAAGTTTACCACACTTAGTGACATTATTTGGTCATGGTCAGTGACATATGCCTACTTTGGTTGGTCATCGTACATGATCTCCACACCGTACCACAACGTATTGAAGCCCCTTGTGCTTGCTATGTGATTCGTGGTGTTCCCAACCCATGGTTTCCCCCTCTGACAATTCGTGGCCCATATTATGGGCTGTCAACGTTAAACAAACATAGTAAAGTTATATGGTCATGGTAAGTGGCACATGCCTAATCTGGTTGGTCATTGTACATGGTAGCCACACAGTTCCACTACTTGCTGAAAGTATTTGCACTTGCTAGTCAATAAATAGCAAAAGGTTTCTCCCTTTGACACCAGATCGGTTTTTGTATATATGTTACGCGTAGGTGCTTTCACTGGAATACTCCCTCCCACCCCCCTAGAGGGATGTTCCATGGACGACCTGGAGGACAGATTTGCGACCGCATTATGACACCCCCCCTTACCCCCCCACAGCTTAGACTCGAAGGTAGAGTTGAGGTAGCACAACACGATCGCCCCCCCCCCCTCCCAGGTCGCGAGCCTATTCTATATTGCGCGTACGAGGATACAAACCCAGGACCTATCGCTCCAGAATCTAACTCTATAAGCACTAAGCCAACTCACATGGTGTTNTGTTCCATGGACGACCTGGAGGACAGATTTGCGACCGCATTATGACACCCCCCCTTACCCCCCCACAGCTTAGACTCGAAGGTAGAGTTGAGGTAGCACAACACGATCGCCCCCCCCCCCTCCCAGGTCGCGAGCCTATTCTATATTGCGCGTACGAGGATACAAACCCAGGACCTATCGCTCCAGAATCTAACTCTATAAGCACTAAGCCAACTCACATGGTGTTCATATGTTGCCCAAACAACATTATAAGGGTTCATATGGGTAAAGGGCATAAAAAAAGGGGGTGTAAGATTATAGGGTAGTTTTCAAAAGTATGAATGATAACAGTTTCAGTTTATTCATAAATAATTGACGCAGACTGAGTTTTGAATTTTGCAACGTGGAGCTTGAATAACCTCTCAACCATTGCTGCGATTGACCAGCCGTAAGAAGGAAAGTTGACAAGACACAGTGAAACTCTTTCTATGATATTTAATGACACAATAATATTTGGTTGGTCATTGTGCATGGTAGCCATACCGTGCCACCACTTATCGAAGGTCTTTGTACTTGCTAGTCGATACCACGTATTCCCAAACCATTGTTTCCCCCTCTGACAATTTGTGACTTGTGTTATGAGTTGTCAACGTTGACCATACACAGCGGATTTATCTGGTCAAAGGCAGTACATATGCCTACTTTGGTCAGTCATTGTGCATGGTAGGCACACCCTGCTACTACTGACTGAAGGTTATTGTACTTGGTAGTTTAGAATGGATATTCTCATAGCATTGTTTCCTCCTCTTACCGTTTGTGACTCATGTTATGGTTGGTCAACGTTGACCACCCATATTGAAATTCTGTGGTCATGATCAGTGACATATGCCACGTTTGATTGTTTGGTGTGCATATTAGCCACACCGTACCACTACGTATTGAAGTTCTTTGTTCTTTCTAGTCAATACATATGCTTCCCAAACCAGTTTCCCTCCCTCTGACCATTTGGGACTTGCGGTATGAGTTGTCAATGTTGACCACACATATTGGACTTATTCGGTCGTAGTCAGTGACGTATGCATCCTTTGGTTGGTCATTGTGCACGCTAGCCATACCGTGCCACTGCTTGTTTAAGGTCTTTGTACTTGCTAGTTGATAACTAGTGTTCCCAACCCATTGTTTTCCCCTCTGACCATTTGTGACTCCTGTTATGTGTTTTCAATGTTGACCACATGAAGTGAAATTTGTTGGTCATGGTTAGTGACTTATGCATACTTTGGTTGGTCACTGTGCATTGAAGCCACATTGTGCCAATACATATTAAAGGTATTTGTACTTGCTAGTAGATAACTAGTATTCACAAACCATTACCTTCCACCCTGACCATTTGTGACTCGTGTTGTGAGTTGTCAAAGTTTACCACACTTATTGACATTATTTGGCCATGGTCAGTGACATATGCCTACTTTGGTTGGTCATCGTGCATGGTCTCCACACCGTGCCACAACGTATTGAAGCCCCTTGTGCTTGCTATGTGATTCGTGGTGTTCCCAACCCATTGTTTCCCCCTCTGACAATTCGTGGCCCATATTATGGGTTGTTAACGTTAACCACACATAGTAAAATTATTTGGTCATGGTAAGTGGCACATGCCTAATCTAGTTGGTCACTGTACATGGTAGCCACACCGTTCCACTACTTGTTGAAAGTATTTGCACTTGCTAGTCAATAAATAGCAAAAGGTTTCTTCCTTTGACACCAGGTTGGTTTTTGTTTATTTGCTACGTGTAGGTGCGTTCACTGGAATACTCCCTCCCACCCCCTTAGAGGGATGTTCCGTGGACAACCTGGAGGACAGATTTGCGACCGCATTATGACACCCCCCCTACCCCCCCACGGCTTAGGCTCAAAGGTAGAGTTGAGGTAGCACAACACGGCCGCCCCCCCCCCCCAGGTCGCGAGCCTGTTCTATATTGCGCGTACGAGGATTCAAACCCAGGACCTATCGCTCCAGAATCCAACTCTATAAGCACTAAACCAACTCACATGGTGTTCATGTGTTGTCCAAATGACATTATAAGGGTTCCTATGGGTAAAGGGCATGAAACAAGGGGGTGTAAGATTATAGGGTAGTTTTCAAATGTATGAATGATAACAATTTCAGTTTATTCATAAACAGTTGACGCAGACTAAGTTTATAATTTTTGCAACTTCGAGCTTGAATAACCTCTCAACCATTGTTGCGGTTGACCAGCCGTAAGAAGGAAAGTTGACAAGACACAGTGAAACTCTTTTTATGATATTCAATGACACAAGAATATTTTGGTTGGTCATTGTGCATGGTAGCCATACCATGCCACCACTTATCAAAGGTCTTTGTACTTGCTAGTCGATACAAAGTACTCCCAAACCATTGTTTCCCCCTCTGACCATTTCTGACTCGTGTTATGAGTTGTCAACGTTGACCACACACAGCGGATTCTTCTGGTCAGAGGCAGTACATATGCCTACTTTGGTCGGTCATTGTGCATGGTAGGCACACCGTGCTACTACTGACTGAAGGTCATTGTACTTGGTAACTGAGAACCAATATTCTCATAGCATTGTTTCCTCTTCTTCCCATTTGTGACTCGTGTTATGGTTGGTCAACGTTGACCACCCATATTGAAATTCTGTGGTCATAATCAGTGATATAAGCCAAGTTTGATTGTTTGGTAAGCATATTAGCCACACCTTGCCACTATGTATTGAAGTTCTTTGTCCTTTCTTGTCAATACATATGCTTCCCAAACCATTGTCTCTCCCTCTGACCATTTGGGACTGGCGTTATGAGTTGTCAATGTTGACTACACATAGTGGACTTATTCGATCGTAGTCAGTGACGTATGCATCCTTTGGTTGGTCACTGTGCACGCTAGCCATACCGTGCCACTGCTTGTTTAAGGTCTTTGTACTTTCTAGTTGATAACTAGTGTCCCCATTCCATTGTTTTCCCCCTTGACAATTTGTCACTCGTGTTATGCGTTTTCAACATTGACCACATAAGGTGAAATTTGTTTGTCATGGTTAGTGACATATGCATACTTTGGTTGGTCACTGTGCATTGAGGCCACATTGTGCCACTCCATATTGAAGGTATTCGTACTTGCTAGTAGATAACTAGTATTCACAAACCATTACCTTCCGCCCTGACCATTTGTGACTCGTGTTGTGAGTTGTCAACGTTTACCACACTTAGTGACATTATTTCGTCATGGTTAGTGACATATGCCTTCGTTGGTTGGTCATCGTGCATGGTCCCCACACCGTGCCACGACGTATTGAAGCCCCTTGTGCTTGCTATGTGATACGTGGTGTTCCCGAACCATTGTTTCCCCCTCTGACCATTTGTGACTCTTATTATGAGTTGTCAACGTGGACCACACACAGCGGATTTCTTTGGTCAAAGGCAGTAAGTTTGACTACTGACTGAAGGTCATTGTACTTGGTAGTTGAGAACCGATATTCTCATAGCATTGTTTCCTCTCCCGACCGTTTGTGACTCGTGTTATGGTTGGTCAACGTTGACCACCCATATTGAAATTCTCTGGTCATGATCAGTGACATATGCCTAGTTTTATTCTTTGGTGTGCATATATGCCACATCGTGCCACTACGTATGAAAGTTCTTTGTCCTTTCTAGCCAATACATAGGCTTCCCAATCCATTGTTTTCCCCTCCGACCATTTGTGACTCGTGTTATGCGTTTTCAACGTTGACCACATGAAGTGAAATTTGTTCGTCATGGTTAGTGACATATGCATACTTTAGTTGGTCACTTTGCATCGAAGCCACATAGTGCCACTACATATTCAAGGTATTTGTACTTGCTTGTAGAAAATTAGTATTCACAAACCATTACCTTCCACCCTGACCATTTGTGACTCGTGTTGTGAGCTGTCAAAGTTCACCACACTTAGTGACATTACTTGGTCATGGTCAGCGACATATGCCTACTTTGGTTGGTCATCGTGCATGGTCTCCACAGCGTGCCACAACGTATTGAAGCCCCTTGTGCTTGCTATGTGATACTTGGTGTTCCCAAACCATTGTTTCTCCCTCTGAACATTTGTGACTCGTATTATGAGTTGTCAACTTTGACCACACACAGCGGATTTTTTTTGGTCAAAGGCAGTACATATGCCTACTTTGGTCGTTCATTGTGCATGGTAGCCACACCGTGCTACTACTGGCTGATGGTCGTTGTACTTGATAGTTGAGAACTGATATTCCCATAGCATTGTTTCCTGTCCTGACCGTTTGTGACTCGTGTTTTGGTTGGTCAACGTTGACCACCCATATTGAAATTATGTGGTCATGATCAGTGACATATGCCTAGTTTGGTTGTTTGGTGTGCATATTAGCCACACCGTGCCACTACGTATTGAAGTTCTTTGTCCTTTCTAGTCAATACATAGGCTTCCTAAACCATTGTCTCTCATTCTGACCATTTGTGACTCGTGTTATGAGTTGTCAATGTTGACCACACATAGTGGACTTATTCGGTCGTAGTCAGTGACGTATGCATCTTTTGGTTGGTCACTGTGCACGCTAGCCATACCGTGCCACTTCTTGTTGAAGGTCTTTGTATTTCCTAGTTGATAACTAGTGTTCCCAATCCATTGTTTTCCCCTTTGACCATTTGTGGCTCGTGTTATGTGTTTTCAACGTTGACCACATGAAGTGAAATTCTTTCATCATGTTCAGTGACATGTGCAAACTTTGGTTGGTCACTGTGCATTGAAGCCACACTGTGCCACTACATATTGAAGGTATTTGTACTTTCTAGTAGATAACTAGTATTCACAAACCATTACCTTCCACCCTGACCATTTTTGACTCGTGTTGTGAGTTGTGAAGGATTACCACGCTTAGTGACATTATTTGGTCATGGTCAGTGACATATGGCTACTTTGGTTGGTCATCGTGCATGGTCTCCACACCGTTCCACAACGTATTGAAGCCCCTTGTGCTTGCTATGTGATTTGTGGTGTTCCCAATCCATTGTTTCCCCCTCTGACAAGTCGTGGCCCATATTATGGGTTGTCAAGGTTGACCACACACAGCGGATTTCTTTGGTCAAAGGCAGTACATATGCCTACGTTGGTCGGTCATTGTGCATGGTAGCCACACCGTGCTACTAGTGACTGAAGGTCGTTGTACTTGGTAGTTGAGAACCAATATACCCATAGCATTGTTTCTTGTCCTGACCGTTTGTGACTCGTGTTATGGTTGGTCAACGTTGACCACCCATATTGAAATTATGTGGTGATGATCAGTGACATATGCCAAGTTCTATTGTTTGGTGTGCATATTAGCCACACTGTCCCCCTACATATTGAAGTTCTTTGTCCTTTCTAGTCAATAATATGCTTCCCAAACCATGGTCTCTCCCTCTGACCATCTGGGCCTGGCGTTATGAGTTGTGAATGCTGACCACACCTAGTGGACTTATTTGGTCATAGTCGGAAGTCGGAAGGCGGAAGTCGGCTCCCCATGAGCCAAGTCGGAAGTCGGTTTTCCTCCAACTGGTTGGGAGGTTCATTATTCTGTGCCAAGTACTGTGTCTCGAGTACAATATTGTTAAAAATATTATTTGCGTGTCTTTCAACACTTGATGGACTGCATATGTAGTATGTATATGATGTCATAGGAAGCCACTTGTCAACAGAGTGAAGTTGCATGAGGTGTTTATGCACATCCAAAGTTTGAACAGTCATAACTTCCTCAAATTGTAACGGAATTTTGCGATTACAATTGTGTTGGAACCAGCATCTTGTGAACTATATTCCACTACGAATATCTAAGTCGATACTAAGTCGACTTTAACCGACTCTCCGACTTGGACTTTTACCCCAAAAGTCGGAAGTCGAAGTTAACATGGACCGTGCCACTGCTTGTTTAAGGTCTTTGTACTTGCTAGTTGATAACTAGTGTCCCCGATCCATTGTTTCCCCCTCTGACCATTTGTGACTCTTGTTATGCGTTTTCAACATTTACCACATGAAGTGAAATTTGTTCGTCATGGTTAGTGACATATGCATACTTTGGTTGGTCACTGTGCATTGAGGCCACATTGTGCCACTGCATATTGAAGGCATTTGTACTTGCTAGTAGATAACTAGTATTCACAAACCATTACCTTCCAACCTGACCATTTGTGACTCGTGTTGTGAGTTGTCAATTTTTACCACACTTAGTGACATTATTTGGTCATGGTCAGTGACATATGCCTACTTTGGTTGGTCATCGTGCATGGTCCCCACACCGTGCCACAACGTATTCAAGCCCCTTGTGCTTGCTATGTGATACTTGGTGTTTCCAAACCATTGTTTCCCCCTCTGACCATTTGTGACTTGTATTATGAGTTGTCAACGTTGACCACACACAGCGGATTTCTTTGGTCAAAGGCAGTACATATGCCTACTTTGGTTGGTCATTGTACATGGTAGCCACACCGTGCTACTACTAAATGAAGGTCGTTGTACTTGGTAATTGAGAACCAATATTCCCATAACATTGTTTCCTGTCCTGACCGTTTGTGACTCGTGTTATGGTTGGTCAACGTTGACCACCCATATTGAAATTATGTGGTCATGATCAGTAACATATGCCTAGTTTGCTTGTTTGGTCTGCATATTAGCCACACCGTGCCACTACGTATTGAAGTTCTTTGTCCTTTCTAGTCAATACATAGGCTTCCCAAACCATTTTCTCTCCCTGTGACCATTTGTGACTCGTGTTATGAGTTGTCAATTGTGACCACACATAGTGGACTTATTCGGTCGTAGTCAGTGACGTATGCATCCTTTGGTTGGTCACTGTGCACGCTAGCCATACCGTGCCACTGCTTGTTGAAGGTCTTTGTACTT
>SZWC01000960.1:245106-311816 GCA_023375785.1 Penium margaritaceum
TTTGTCCTTTCTAGTCAATACATAGGCTTCCCAAACCATTTTCTCTCCCTCTGACCATTTGTGACTCGTGTTATGAGTTGTCAATGTTGACCACACATATTGGACTTATTCAGTCGTAGTCAGTGACGTATGCATCCTTTGGTTGGTCACTGTGCACGCTAGCCATACCGTGCCACTGCTTGTTGAAGGTCTTTGTACCTCCTAGTTGATAACTAGTGTTCCCAATCCATTGTTTTCCCCTCTGACCATTTGTGACTCGTGTTATGTGTTTTCAACGTTGACCACATGAAGTGAAAATCTTTCGTCGTGTCAGTGACATATGCATACTTTGGTTGGTCATTGTGCATTGAAGTTGCATTGTGCCACTACATTTTGAAGGTATTTGTACTTTCTAGTAGATAACTAATATTCACAAACCATTACATTCCACCCTGACCATTTGTGACTCGTGTTGTGAGTTGTCAAAGTTTACCACACTTAGTGACATTATTTGGTCATGGTGAGTGACATATGCCTACTTTGGTTGGTCATCGTGCATGGTCTCCACACCGTGCCACAACGTATTGAAGCCCCTTGTGCTTGCTATGTCATTCGTGGTGTTCCCAACCCATTGTTTCCCCCTCTGACAATTCGTGGCCCATATTATGGGTTGTCAACATTAACCACACATAGTAAAATTATTTGGTCATGGTAAGTGGCACATGCCTTATCTGGTTGGTCATTGTACAAGGTAGCCACACCGTTCCACTACTTGTTGAAAGTATTTGCACTTGCTAGTCAATAAATAGCAAAAGGGTTCTCCCTCTAACACCAGGTCGGTTTTTGCTTATTTGTTACGCGTAGGTGCCTTCACCGGAATACTTCCTCCCACCCCCCTAGAGGGATGTTCCGTAGACAACCTGGAGGACAGATTCGCGACCGCATTATGACACCCCCCCCCTAACCCCCCACGGCTTAGGCTCGAAGGTAGAGTTGAGGTAGCACAACACAGCCGTCCCCCCCCCCTCCCAGGTCGCGAGCCTAATCTATATTGAGCGTACGAGGATTCAAACCCAGGACCTATCGCTCCAGAATCCAACTCTATAAGCACTAAGCCAACTCACATGGTGTTCATATGTTGTCCAAATGACATTATAAGGGTTCCTGTGGGTTAAGGGCATTAAATATGGGTGTGTACGATTATAGGGTAGTTTTCAAAAGTATGAATGATAAAAACTCGAGTTTATTCATAACCTGTTGACGCAGACTAAGTTTTGAATTTTGCAACTTCGAGCTTGAATTACCTCTCAACCATTGCTGCGATTGACCAGCCGTAAGAAGGAAAGTTGACAAGACACAGTGAAACTCTTTTTATGATATTCAATGACACGAGAATATTTTGGTTGGTCATTGTGCATGGTAGCCATACCGTGCCATCACTTATCGAAGGTCTTTGTACTTGCTAGTCAATACCAAGTAGTCCCAAACCATTGTTCCCCCCTCTGACCATTTGTGACTCGTATTTTGAGTTGTCAACGTTGACCACACTTAGCGGATTTCTCTGGTCAAAGGCAGTACATATGCCTACTTTGGTCAATCATTGTGTATGGTAGGCACACCGTGCTACTACTGACTGGAGGTCATTGTACTTGGTAGTTGAGAACCAATATTCTCATAGCATTGTTTCCTCTTCTTACCGTTTGTGTTTCGTGTTATGGTTGGTCAACGTTGACCACCCATATTGAAATTCTGTGGTCATGATCAGTGACGTATGCCAAGTTTGATTGTTTGGTGTGCATATTAGCCGCACCGTGCCACTACGTATTGAAGTTCTTTGTCCTTTCTAGTCAATACATATGCTTCCCAAACCATTGTCTCTCCCTCTGACCATTTGGGACTAGCGTTATGAGTTGTCAAGGTTGACCACACATAGTGGACTTATTCGGTCGTAGTCAGTGACGTATGCATCCTTTGGTTGGTCACTGTGCACGCTTGCCATACTGAGACACTACTTGTTTCAGGTCTTTGTACGTGCTAGTTGATAACTAGTTTCCCCAATCCATTGTTTTCCCCTCTGACCATTTGTGACTCGTGTTATGCATTTTCAACATTGACCACATGAAGTGAAATAATTTCGTCATGTTCAGTGACATATGCATACTTTGGTTGGTCACTGTGCATTGAAGCCACATTGTGCCACTACATATTGAAGGTATTTGTACTTGCTAGTAGATAACTAGTATTCACCAACCCTTGCCTTCCACCCTGACCATTTGTGACTCGTGTTGTGAGTTGTCAAAGTTTACCACACTTAGTGACATTATTTGGTCATGGTCAGTAACGTATGCCTACTTTGGTTGGTCATCGTGCATGGTCCCCACACCGTGCCACAACGTATTGAAGCTCCTTGTGCTTGCTATGTGATACGTGGTGTTCCCAAACCATTGTTTCCCACCCTGACCATTTGTGAATCGTATTATGAGCTGTCAACATGGGCCACACATATCGGATTTCTTTGGTCAAAGGCAATAAACATGCCTACTTTGGTCAGTCATTGTCCATGGTAGCCACACCGCGCTACTACTGACTGAAGGTCATTGTAGTTTGTAGTTGAGAACCGATATTCTTATAGCATTGTTTCCTCTCTTGACTGTTTGTGACTCGTGTTATGGTTGGTCAACGTTGACCACCCATATTGAAATTCTGTGGTCATGATCAGTGACATATGCCTAGTTTGATTGTTTGGTGTGCATATTAGCCACACCGTGCCACTACGTATTGAAGTTCTTTGTCCTTTCTAGCCAATACATAGGCTTCCCAATCCATTGTTTTCCCCTCTGACCATTTGTGACTCGTGTTATGCGTTTTCAACGTTGACCACATGAAATAAAATTCTTTCGTCATGTTCAGTGACATATGCATACTTTGGGTAGTCACTCTGCAGTGAAGCCACATTGTGCCACTACATATTGAAGGTATTTGTACTTTCTAGTAAATAACTAGTATTCACAAACCATTACCTTCCACCCTGACCATTTGTTACTTGTGTTGTGAGTTGTCAAAGTTTACCACACATAGTGACATTATTCGGTCATGGTCAGTGACATATGCCTACTTTTGTTGGTCATCGTGCATGGTCTTCACACCATGCCACAACGTATTGAAGCCCCTTGTGCTTGCTATGTGATACTTGATGTTCCCAAACCATTGATTCCCCTTTGACCATTTGTGACTCGTATTATGAGTTGTCAACGTTGACCACACACAGCGGATTTTGTTGGTCAAAGGAAGTATATATGCCTACTTTGGTTGGTCATTGTGCATGGTAGCCACACCGTGCTACTACTGACTGAAGGTCGCTCTACTTGGTAGTTGAGAACCAATATTCTCATAGCATTGTTTCCTGTCCTAACTGTTTGCTACTCGTGATATGGTTGGTCAACGTTGACCACCCATATTGAAATTCTGTGGTCATGATCAGTGACATATGCCTAGTTTGATTGTTTTGTGTGCATATTAGCCACACCGTGCCACTACGTATTGAATTTATTTGTCCTGTCTAGCCAATACATAGGCTTACCAAACCATTGTCTCTCCCTCGGACTAGATGTGACTCGTGTTATGAGTTGTCAATGTTGACCACACATAGTGGACTTATTCGGTCGTAGTCAGTGACGTATGCATCCTTTGGTTGGTCACTGTGCACGCTAGCCATAGCGTGCCACTGCTTGTTGAAGGTCTTTGTACTTCCTAGTTGATGACTAGCGTTCCCAACCCATTGTTTTCCCCTTTGACCATTTGTGACTCGTGTTATGCGTTTTCAACGTTGACCACATGATGTGAAATTCTTTCGTCTTGTTCAGTGACATATGCATACTTTGGTTGGTCACTGTGCATTGAAGCCACATTGTGCCACTACATATTGAAGGTATTTGTACTTGCTAGTAGATAACTAGTTTTCACAAACCATTACCTTCCACCCTGACCATTTGTGACTCGTGTTGTGGGTTGTCAAAGATTACCACACTTAGTGACATTATTTGGTCATGGTCAGTGACATATGCCTACTTTGGTTGGTCATCGTGCATTGTCTTCACACCGTGCCACAACGTATTGAAGCCCCTTGTGCTTGCTATGTGATTTGTGGTGTTCCCAAACCATTGCTTCTCCCTCTGACAATTTGTGACTCGTATTATGAGTTGTCAACGTGGACCACACACAGCGGATTTCTTTGGTCAGAGACAGTACATATGCCTACTTTGGTCCGTCATTGTGCATGGTAGCTACACCGTGCTACTAGTGACTGAAGGTCATTGTACTTGGTAGTTAGGAACCGATATTCTCATAGCATTGTTTCCTATCCTGACCGCTTGTGACCCGTGTTATGGTTGGTCAATGTTGACGACCCATATTGAAATTCTCTGGTCATGATCAGTGATATATGCCTAGTTTGGTTTCTTGGTGTGCATATTAGCCACACCGTGCCACTACGCATTGAATTTCTTTGTCCTTTCTAGCCAATACATAGGCTTCCCAATCCATTGTTTTCCCCTCTGACCATTTGTGACTCGTGTTATGCATTCTCAACCTTGACCACATGAAGTATAATTTGTTCGTCATGGTTAGTGACATATGCATACATAGGTTGGTCACTGTGCATTGAAGCCACATTGTGCCACTACATATTGAAGGTATTTCTACTTGCTAGTAGATAACTAGTATTCACAAACCATTACCTTCCACCCTGACCATTTGTGACTCGTGTTGTGAGTTGTCATAGTTAACCACACTTAGTGATATTATTTGGTCATGGTCAGTGACATATGACTACTTTGGTTGGTCATCGTGCATGGTCTCCACACCGTGCCACAACGTATTGAAGCCCCTTGTGCTTGCTATGTGATACTTGATACTCCCAAATCATTGTTTCCCCCTCTGACCATTTGTGACTTGTATTATGAGTTGTCAACGTTGACCACACACAGCGGATTTCTTTGGTCAAAGGAAGCACATATGCCTACTTTGGTCGGTCATTGTGCATGGTAGCCAGACCGTGCTACTACTGACTGAAGGTCGTTCTACTTGGTAGTTGAGAACCGATGTTCTCATAGCATTGTTTCCTCTCCTGACCGTCTGTGACTCGTGATATGGTTGGTCAACGTTGACCACCCATATTGAAATTCTGTGGACATGATCAGTGACATATGCCTAGTTTTATTGTTTTGTGTGCATATTAGCCACACCGTGCCACTACGTATTGAAGTTCTTTGTCCTTTCTAGCCAGTACATAGGCTTACCAAACCATTGTCCCTCCCTCTGACTATTTGTAACTCGTGTTATGAGATGTCAATGTTGACCACACATAGTGGACTTATTTGGTCGTACTCAGTGACGTATGCATCCTTTGGTTGGTCACTGTGCACGCTAGCCATGCCGTGCCACTGCTTGTTGAATGTCTTTGTACTTGCTAGTTGATAACTAGTGTTCCCAACCCATTTTTTCCCCTCTGACCATTTGTGACTCCTCTTATGTGTTTTCAATGTTGACCACATGAAGTGAAGTTTGTTGGTCATGGTTAGTCACATATGCATACTTTGGTTGGTCACTGTGCACTGAAGCCACATTGTGCCACTACATATTGAAGGTATCTGTACTTGCTAGTAGATAACTAGTATACACGATCCATTACCTTCCTTGACCATTTGTGACTCGTGGGTTTAGTTGTCAAAGTTTACCACACGTAGTGACATTATCTGGTCATGGTCAGTGACATATGACTACTTTGGTTGGTCATCGTGCATGGTCTCCATACCGTGCCGCAACGTATTGAAGCCCCTTGTGCTTGCTATGTGATACTTGATGTTCCCAAACCATTGTTTCCCCCTCTGACCATTTGTGACTCGTATTATGAGTTGTCAACGTTGACCACACACAGCGGATTTCTTTGGTCAAAGGAAGTACATATGCCTACTTTGGTCGCTCATTGTGCATGGTAGCCACACCGTGCTACTACTGACTCAAGGTCCTTCTTCTTGGTAGTTGAGAACCGATGTTCTCATAGCATTGTTTCCTCTCCTGACCGTTTGTGACTCGTGATATGGTTGGTCAACGTTGACCACCCATATTGAAATTCTGTGGTCATGAGCAGTGACATGCATAGTTTGATTGTTTTATGTGCATATTAGTCACACCATGCCACTACATATTGAAGTTCTTTGTCCTTTCTAGTCAATACATAGGCTTCCCAAACCATTGTCTCTCCCTCTGACCATTTGTGACTCGTGTTATGAGTTGTCAATGTTGACCACACATAGTGGACTTATTCGGTCATAGTCAGTGACGTATGCATCCTTTGGTTGGTCAGTGTGCACGCTAGCCATACCGTGCCGCTGCTTGGTGAAGCTCTTTGTACTTCCTAGTTGATAACTAGTGTTCCCAATCCGTTGTTTTCCCCTCTGATCATTTGTGACTCGTGTTATGCGTCTTCAACGTTGACCACATAAAATGAAATTCTTTCGTCATGTTCAGTGACATCTGCATACTTTAGGTGGTCACTCTGCAGTGAAGCCACATTGTGCCACTACATATTGAAGGTATTTGTACTTTCTAGTAGATAACTAGTATTCACAAACCATTACCTTCCACCCTGACCATTTTTTACTCGTGTTGTGAGTTGTCAAAGTTAACCACACTTGGTGACATTATTTGATCATGGTCAGTGACATATGCCTACTTTGGTTGGTCATCGTGCATGGTGTCCACACCGTGCCACAACGTATTAAAGCCCCTTGTGCTTGCTATGCGATTCGTGGTGTTCCCAAACCATTGTTTCCCTCTCTGACCATTTGTGACTCGTATTATGAGTTGTCAACGTGGACCACACACAGCGGATTTCTTTGGTGAAAGGCAGTACATATGCCTACTTTGGTCAGTCACTATGCATGGTAGCCACACCGTGCTACTACTGACTGAAGGTCGTTGTACTTGGTAATTGAGAACCGAAAATCTCATAGCATTGTTTCCTCTCCTGACCGTTTGTGACCCGTGTTATGGTTGGTCAACGTTGACCACCCATACTGAAATTCTCTGGTCATGATCAGTGACATATGCCTATTTTGATTGTTTGGTGTGCATATTAGCCACACTGTGCCACTACGTATTGAAGTTATTTGTCCTTTCTAGCCAATACATAGGCTTGCCAATGTATTGTTTTCCCCCGTGATCATTTGTGACTCGTGTTATGTGTTTTCACCGTTGACCACATGAAGTAAAATTTGTTCCTCATGGTTAGTGACATATGCATACTTTGGTTGGTCACTGTGCATTGAAGCCACGTTGTGCCACTACAAATTGAAGGTATTTGTACTTGCTAGTAGATAACTAATATTCAGAAACCATTACCTTCCACCCTGACCATTTTTGACTCGTGTTGTGAGTTGCCAAAGTTTACCACACTTAGTGACATAATTCGGTCAAGGTCAGTGACATATGCCTCCTTTTGTTGGTCATCGTGCATGGTCTCCACACCGTGCCACAACACATTGAAGCCCCTTGTGCTTAGTATGTGACACTTGTTGTTCCCAAACCATTGTTTCCCCCTCTGACCATTTGTGACTCGTATTATGAGTTGTCAACGTTGACCACACATAGCCGATTTTGTTGGTCAAAGGAAGTATATATGCCTACTTTGGTCGGTCATTGTGCATGGTAGCCACACCGTGCTACTACTGACTGAAGTTCGCTCTACTTGGTAGTTGAGAACCGATATTCTCATAGCATTCTTTCCTGTGCTGACTGTTTGTGACTCCTGATATAGTTGGTCAACGTTGACCACCCATATCGAAATTCTGTGGTCATGATCAGTGACATAGGCCTAGTTTGATTGTTTTGTGTGCATATAAGCCACACCGTGCCACTACGTATTGAATTCATTTGTCCTGTCTAGCCAATACATAGGCTTACCAAACCATTGTCTCTCCCTCTGACCAGTTGTGACTCGTGTTATGAGTTGTCAATGTTGACCACACATAGTGGACTTATTCGGTCGTAGTCATTGACGTATGCATCCTTTGGTTGGTCATTGTGCACGCTAGTCATACCGTGCCATTGCTTGTTGAATGTCTTTGTACTTGCTAGTTGATAACTAGTGTTCCCAACCCATTGTTTTCCCCTCTCACCATTTGTGACTCCTGTTATGTGTTTTCAATGTTGACCACATGAAGTGAAATTTGTTGGTCATGGTTAGTGACATATGCATAGTTTGGTTGGTCACTGTGCATTGAAGCCACATTGTGCCACTACATATTGAAGGTATCTGTACTTGCTAGTAGATAACTAGTATTCACGAACCATTACCTTCCACCCTCACCATTTGTGACTCGTGGTTTTAGTTGTCAAAGTTTACCACACGTAGTGACATTTTTTGGTCATGGTCAGTGACATATGACTACTTTGGTTGGTCATCGTGCATGGTCTCCATACCATGCCACAACGTAATCAAGCCCCTTGTGCTTGCTATGTGATACTTGATGTTCCCAAACTATTGTTTCCCCCTCTGACCATTTGTGACTCATATTATGAGTTGTCAACGTTGACCACATACAGCGGATTTCTTTGGTCAAAGCAAGTACATATGCCTACTTTAGTCGGTCATTGTGTATGGTAGCCACACCGTGCTACTACTGACTGAAGGTTGTTCTACTTGGTAGTTGAGAACCGATGTTCTCATAGCATTGTTTCCTCTCCTGACCGTTTGATTGTTTGGTGTGCATATTAGCCACACTGTGCCAACACGTATTAAATTTCTTTGTCCTTTCTTGCCAATACATAGGCTTATTAATCCATTATATTCCCTCTGTCCATTGGTGACTCGTGTTATGCGTTTTCAACGTTTACCACATGAAGTGAAATTTGTTCGTCATGGTTTATGACATATGCATACTTTGGTTGGTCAGTGTGCATGGAAGCCACATTGTGCCACTACATATTGACGGTATTTGTACTTGCTTATAGATAACTAGTATTCACAAACCATTACCTTCCACCCTAATCATTTGTGACTCGTGTTGTGAGTTGTCAAAGTTTCCCACAGGTAGTGACATTACTTGGTCATGGTCAGCGACATATGCCTTCTTTGGTTGGTCATCGTGCATGGTCTCCACACCGTGCCACAACATATTGAAGCCCCTTGTGCTTGCTATGTGATACTTGGTGTTCCCAAACCATTGTTTCCCCCTTTGACCATTTGTGACTCGTATTATGAGTTGTCAATGTTGACCACACACAGCGGATTTCTTTTGTCAAAGGCAGTACATATGACTTCTTTGGTCGGTCATTGTGCATGGTAGCCACACCGTGCTACTACTGACTGAAGGTCGTTCTACTTGGCAATTGAGAACCGATACTCCCTTAGAATTGTTTCCTGCCCTGACCGTTTGTGACTCGTGTTATGGTTGGTCAACGTTGACCACCCATATTGAGATTATGTGGTCATGATCAGTGACATATGCCTAGTTTGGTTGTTTGGTGTGCATATTAGCCACACCGTGCCACTACGTATTGAAGTTCTTTGTCNTCCTGACCGTTTGTGACTCGTGTTATGGTTGGTCAACGTTGACCACCCATATTGAGATTATGTGGTCATGATCAGTGACATATGCCTAGTTTGGTTGTTTGGTGTGCATATTAGCCACACCGTGCCACTACGTATTGAAGTTCTTTGTCATTTCTAGTCAATACATAGGCTTCCCAAACCATTGTCTCTCCATCTGACCATTTGTGACTCGTGTTATGAGTTGTCAATGTTGACCACACATAGTGGACTTATTCGGTCGTAGTCAGTGACGTATGCATCCTTTGGTTGATCACTTTGCACGCTAGCCATACCGTGCAACTGCTTGTTGAAGGTCTTTGTACTTCGTAGTTGATAACTAGTGTTCCCAATCCATTGTTTTCCCCTCTGACCATTTGTGACTCGTGTTATGCGTTTTCAACGTTGACCACATGAAATGAAATTCTTTCGTCATGTTCAGTGACATATGCATACTTTGGGTGGTCACTCTGCAGTGAAGCCACATTTTGCGACTACATATTGAAGATATTTGTACTTTCTAGTAAATAACTAGTATTCACAAACCATTACCTTCCACCCTGACCATTTTTTACTTGTGTTGTGAGTTTTCAAAGTTTACCACACTTAGTGACATTATTCGGTCATGGTCAGTGACATATGCCTACTTTTGTTGGTCATCGTGCATGGTCTTCACACCGTGCCACAACGTATTGAAGCCCCTTGTGCTTGCTATGTGATTCGTGGTGTTCCCAAACCATTGCTTCTCCCTCTGACAATTTGTGACTCGTATTATGAGTTGTCAACGTGGACCACACACAGCGGATTTCTTTGGTCAAAGGCAGTACATATGCCTACTTTGGTCCGTCATTGTGCATGGTAGCCACACCGTGCTACTAGTGACTGAAGGTCATTGTACTTGGTAGTTGAGAACCGATATTCTCATAGCATTGTTTCCTATCCTGACCGTTTGTGACCCGTGTTATGGTTGGTCAATGTTGACCACCCATATTGAAATTCTCTGGTCATGATCAGTGATATATGCCTAGTTTGGTTTCTTGGTGTGCATATTAGCCACACCGTGCCACTACGCATTGAATTTCTTTGTCCTTTCTAGCCAATACATAGGCTTCCCAATCCATTGCTTTCCCCTCTGACCATTTTTGACCCGTGTTATGCATTCTCAACGTTGACCACATGAAATATAATTTGTTTGTCATGGTTAGTGACATATGCATATGTTGGTTGGTCAGTGTGCATTGAAGCCACATTGTGCCACTACATATTGAAGGTATTTGTACTTGCTAGTAGATAACTAGTATTCACAAACCATTACCTTTCACCCTGACCATTTGTGACTCGTGTTGTGGGTTGTCAAAGTTTACCACACTTAGTGACATTATTTGGTCATGGTCAGTGACATATGCCTACTTTGGTTGGTCATCGTGCATGGTCTTCACACCGTGCCACAACGTATTGAAGCCCCTTGTGCTTGCTATGTGATTCATGTTGTTCCCAAACCATTGCTTCTCCCTCTGACAATTTGTGACTCGTATTATGAGTTGTCAACGTGGACCACACACAGCGGATTTCTTTGGTCAAAGGCAGTACATATGCCTACTTTGGTCCGTCATTGTGCATGGTAGCCACACCGTGCTACTAGTGACTGAAGGTCATTGTGCTTGGTAGTTGAGAACCGATATTCTCATAGCATTGTTTCCTATCCTCACCGTTTGTGACCCGTGTTATGGTTGGTCAATGTTGACCACCCATATTGAAATTCTCTGGTCATGATCAGTGATATATGCCTAGTTTGGTTTCTTGGTGTGCATATTAGCCACACCGTGCCACTACGCATTGAATTTCTTTGTCCTTTCTAGCCAATACATAGGCTTCCCAATCCATTGTTTTCCCCTCTGACCATTTTTTGACTCGTGTTATGCATTCTCAACGTTGACCACATGAAATATAATTTGTTCGTCATGGTTAGTGACATATGCATACGTTGGTTGGTCACTGTACATTGAAGCCACATTGTGCCACTACATATTGAAGGTATTTCTACTTGCTAGTAGATAACTAGTATTCACAAACCATTACCTTCCACCCTGACCATTTTTGACCCGTGTTGTGAGTTGTCATAGTTTACCACATTTAGTGACATTATTTGATCATGGTCAGTGACATATGACTACTTTGGTTGGTCATCGTGCATGGTCTCCACACCGTGCCACAACGTATTGAAGCCCCTTGTGCTTGCTATGTGATACTTGATATTCCCAAATCATTGTTTCCCCCCTCTGACCATTTGTGACTTGTATTATGAGTTGTCAACGTTGACCACACACAGCGGATTTCTTTAGTCAAAGGAAGCACATATGCCTACTTTGGTCGGTCATTGTGCATGGTAGCCAGACCGTGCTACTACTGACTGAAGGTCGTTCTACTTGGTAGTTGAGAACCGATGTTCTCATAGCATTGTTTCCTCTCCTGACCGTCTGTGACTCGTGATATGGTTGGTCAACGTTGACCACCCATATTGAAATTCTGTGGACATGATCAGTGACATATGCCTAGTTTTATTGCTTTGTGTGCATTTTAGCCACACTGTGCCACTACGTATTGAAATTCTTTGTCCTTTCTAGCCAATACATAGGCTTACCAAACCATTGTCTCTCCTTCTGAACATTTGTAACTCGTGTTATGAGATGTCAATGTTGACCACACATAGTGGACTTATTCGGTCGTAGTCATAGACGTATGCATCCTTTGGTTGGTCACTGTGCACGCTAGCCATGCCGTGCCACTGCTTGTTGAATGTCTTTGTACTTGCTAGTTGATAACTAGTGTTCCCAACCCATTTTTTTTCCCTCTAACCATTTGTGACTCCTCTTATGTATTTTCAACGTTGACCACATGAGGTGAAATTTGTTGGTCATGGTTAGTCATATATGCTTACTTTGGTTGGTCACTGTGCATTGAAGCCACATTGTGCGACTACATATTGAAGGTATCTTTAGTTGCTAGTAGATAACTAGTATTCACAAACCATTACCTTCCACCCTGACCATTTGTGACTCGTGGGTTTAGTTGTCAAAGTTTACCACACGTAGTGACATTATGTGGTCATGGTCAGTGACATATGACTACTTTGGTTGGTCATCGTGCATGGTCTCCATACTATGCCACAACGTATTGAAGCCCCTTGTGCTTGCTATGTGATACTTGATGTTCCCAAACCATTGTTTCCCCCTCTGCCCATTTGTGACTTGTATTATGAGTTGTCAACGTTGATCACACACAGCGGATTTCTTTGGTCAAAGGAAGTACATATGCCTACTTTGGTCGGTCCCTGTGCATGGTAGCCACACCGTGCTACTACTGACTGAAGGTCGTTCTACTTGGTAGTTGAGAACCGATGTTCTCATAGCATTGTTTCCTCTCCTGACCGTCTGTGACTCGTGATATGGTTGGTCAACGTTGACCACCCATATTGACATTCTGTGGACATGATCAGTGACNTGTTCCCAAACCATTGTTTCCCCCTCTGACCATTTGTGACTTGTATTATGAGTTGTCAACGTTGACCACACACAGCGGATTTCTTTGGTCAAAGGAAGTACATATGCCTACTTTGGTCGGTCCCTGTGCATGGTAGCCACACCGTGCTACTACTGACTGAAGGTCGTTCTACTTGGTAGTTGAGAACCGATGTTCTCATAGCATTGTTTCCTCTCCTGACCGTCTGTGACTCGTGATATGGTTGGTCAACGTTGACCACCCATATTGACATTCTGTGGACATGATCAGTGACATATGCCTAGTTTTATTGTTTTGTGTGCATATTAGCCACATCGTGCCACTACGTATTGAAGTTATTTGTCCTTTCTAGCCAATACATAGGCTTACCAAACCATTGTCTCTCCCTCTGACCATTTGTAGCTCGTGTTATGAGATGTAAATGTTGACCACACATAGTGGACTTATTCTGTCGTAGTCAGTGACGTATGCATCCTTTGGTTGGTCAGTGTGCACGCTAGCCATACCGTGCCGCTGCTTGTTGAAGTTCTTTGTACTTCCTAGTTGATAACTAGTGTTCCCAATCCGTTGTTTTCCCCTCTGATCATTTGTGACTCGTGTTATGCGTCTTCAACGTTGACCACATGAAATGAAATTCTTTCGTCATGTTCAGTGACATCTGCATACTTTGGGTGGTCACTCTGCAGTAAAGCCACATTGTGCCACTACATATTGAAGGTATTTGTACTTTCTAGTAGATAACTAGTATTCACAAACCATTACCTTCCACCCTGACCATTTTTTACTTGTGTTGTGAGTTGTCAAAGTTTACCAAAATTGGTGACATTGTTTGGTCATGGTCAGTGACATATGCCTACTTTGGTTGGTCATCGTGCATGGTGTCCACACCGTGCCACAAGGTATTGAAGCCCCTTGTGCTTGCTATGCGATTCGTGGTGTTCCCAAACCATTGTTTCCCCCTCTGACCATTTGTGACGCGTATTATGAGTTGTCAACGTGGACCAGACACAGCGGATTTATTTGGTGAAAGGCAGTACATATGCGTACTTTGGTCAGTCACTATGCATGGTAGCCACACCGTGCTACTACTGACTGAAGGTCGTTGTACTTGGTAATTGAGAACTGATAATCTCATAGCATTGTTTCCTCTCCTGACCGTTTGTGACCCGTGTTATGGTTGGTCAACGTTGACCACCCATACTGAAATTCTCTGGTCATGATCAGTGACATATGCCTAGTTTGATTGTTTGGTGTGCATATTAGCCACACTCTGCCACTACGTATTGAAGTTCTTTGTCCTTTCTAGCCAATACATAGGCTTGCCAATCTATTGTTTTCCCCCCTGATCATTTGTGACTCGTGTTATGCGTTTTCACCGTTGACCACATGAAGTAAAATTTGTTCCTCGTGGTTAGTGACATATGCATACTTTGGTTGGTCACTGTGCATTGAAGCCACGTTGTGCTTCTACAAATTGAAGGTATTTGTACTTGCTAGTAGATAACTAATATTCAGAAACCATTACCTTCCACCCTGCCCATTTTTGACTCGTGTTGTGAGTTGCCAAAGTTTACCACACCTAGTGACATTATTCGGTCAAGGTCAGTGACATATGCCTTCTTTTGTTGGTCATCATGCATGGTCTCCACACCGTGCCACAACATATTGAAGCCCCTTGTGCTTACTATGTGATACTTGATGTTCCCAAACCATTGTTTCCCCCTCTGACCATTTGTGACTCGTATTATGAGTTGTCAACGTTGACCACACATAGCGGATTTCGTTGGTCAAAGGAAGTGTATATGCCTACTTTGGTCGGTTATTGTGCATGGTAGACACACCGTGCTACTACTGACTGAAGGTCGCTCTACTTGGTAGTTGAGAACCAATATTCTGATAGCATTGTTTCCTGTCCTGACTGATTGTGACTCGTGATATAGTTGGTCAACGTTGACCACCCATATCGAAATTCTGTGGTCATGATCAGTGACATAGGCATTGTTTGATTGTTTTGTGTGCATATTAGCCACACCGTGCCACTACGTATTGAATTTATTTGTCCTGTCTAGCCAATACATAGGCTTACCAAACCATTGTCTCTCCCTCTGACTAGTTGTGACTCGTGTTATGAGTTGTCAATGTTGACCACACATAGTGGACTTATTCGGTCGTAGTCAGTGACGTATGCATCCTTTGGTTGCTCATTGTGCACGCTAGCCATACCGTGCCACTGCTTGTTGAATGTCTTTGTACTTGCTAGTTGATAACTAGTGTTCCCAACCCATTCTTTTCCCCTCTGACCATTTGTGACTCCTGTCATGTGTTTTCAATGTTGACCACATGAAGTGAAATTTGTTGGTCATGGTTAGTGACATGTGCATACTTTGGTTGGTCACTGTGCATTGAAGCCACATTGTGCGACTACATATTAAAGGTATTTGTACTTGCTAGTAGATAACTGGCATTCACAAACCATTACCTTCCACCCTGACCATTTGTGACTCGTGTTGTGAGTTGTCAAAGTTTTCCACACTTAGTGACATTATTTGGTCATGGTCAGCGACATATGCCTACTTTGGTTGGTCATCGTGCATGGTCTCCACACTGTGCCACCACGTATTGAAGCCCCTTGTGCTTGCTATGTGATACTTGGTGTTCCCAAAACATTGTTTCCCCCTCTGACCATTTGTGACTCGTATTATGAGTTGTCAATGTTGACCACACACAGCGGATTTCTTTGGTCAAAGGCAGTACATATGCCTACTTTGGTCGGTTATTGTGCATGGTAGCCACACCGTGCTACTACTGACTGAAGGTCGTTGTAATTGGTAGTTGAGAAACGATATTCCCATAGCATTGTTGCCTTTCCTGACTGTTTGTGACTAGTGTTATGGTTGGTCAACGTTGACCACCCATATCGAAATTCTGTGGTCATGATCAGTGACATAGGCCTAGTTTGATTGTTTTGTGTGCATATTAGCCACACCGTGCCACTACGTATTGAATTTATTTGTCCTGTCTAGCCAATACATAGGCTTACCAAACCATTGTCTCTCCCTCTGACTAGTTGTGACTCGTGTTATGAGTTGTCAATATTGACCACACATAGTGGACTTATTCGGTCGTAGTCAGTGACGTATGCATCCTTTGGTTAGTCATTGTGCACGCTAGCCATACCGTGCCACTGCTTGTTGAAGGTCTTTGTACTTCCTAGTTGATAACTAGTGATCCCAATTCATTGTTTTCCCCTCTCACCATTTGTGACTCGTGTTATGCGTTTTCAATGTTAACCACATGAAGTGAAATTCTTTCGTCATGTTCAGTGACATATGCATACTTTGGCTGCTCACTGTGCATTGAAGCCACATTGTGCCACTACATATTGAAGGTATTTGTACTTTCTAGTAGATAACTAGTATTTGCAAACCATTACCTTCCACCCTGACCATTTGTGACTCGTCTTGTGAGTTCTAAGAGTTTACCATACTTAGTGACATTATTTGGTCATGGTCAGTGACATATGCCTACTTTGGTTGGTCATCGTGCATGGTCTCCACAACGTGCCACAACGTATTGAAGCCCCTTGTGCTTGCTCTGTGATTCGTGGTGTTCCCAAACCATTGTTTCCCCCTCTGACCATTTGTGACTCGTATTATGAGTTTTCAACGTTGACCATACACAGCGGATTTCTTTGGTCAAAGGCAGTAAATATGCCTACTTTGGTCGGTCATTGTGCATGGTAGCCACACCGCGCTACTACTGACTGAAGGTGAGTGTACTTGGTAGTTGAGAACCGATATTCTCATAGCATTGTTTCCTCTCCTCACCGTTTGTGACTGGTGTTATGGTTGGTCAACGTTGACCACCCATATTGAAATTCTCTTGTCATGATCAGTGACATATGCCTAGTCTGATTGCTTGGTGTGCATATTAGCCACACCGTGCCACTACGTATTGAAGTTCTTTGTCCTTTATAGTCTATACATAGGCTTCCCAATCCATTGTATTCCCCTCTGACCATTTGTGACTCGTGTAATGCGTTTTCAACGTTGACCACATGAAGTGAAATTAGTTCGTCATGGTTAGTGACATAAGCATACTTTGGTTGGTCACTGTGCATTGTGGTCACATTGTGCCACTACATATTGAAGGTATTTGTAATTGCTAGTAGATAACTAGTATTCACAAACCATTACCTTCCACCGTGACCATTTGTGACTTGTGTTGTGAGTTGTCAAAGTTGACCACACTTAGTGACATTATTTGGTCATGGTCAGTGACATATGCCTACTTTGGTTGGTCATCGTGCATGGTCTCCACACCGTGCCACGACGTATTGAAGCACCTTGTGCTTGCTATGTGATACTTGGTGTTTCCAAACCATTGTTTCCCCCTTTGACCATTTATAACTTGTATTATGAGTTGTCAACGTTGACCACTAACAGCGGATTTCTTTGGTCAAAGGCAGTACATATGCCTACTTTGGTTGGTCATTGTACATGGTAGCCATACTGTGCTACTACTGACTGAAGGTCATTGTACTTGGTAGTTGAGAACCGATATTCCCATAGCATTGTTTCCTGTCCTGAACGTTTGTGATTTGTGTTACGGTTGGTCAACGTTGACCACCCATATTGAAATTATGTGGTCATGATCAGTGACATATGCCTAGTTTGGTTGTTTGGTGTGCATATTGGCCACACCGTGCCACTACGTATTGAAGTTCTTTGTCTTTCTACTCAATACATAGGCTTCCCAAACCATTTCTCTCCCTCTGACCATTTGTGACTCATGTTTTGAGTTGTCAATGTTCACCACACATAGTGGACTTATTCGGTCATAGTCAGTGACGTAACCATCATTTGGTTGGTCACTTTGCACGCTAGCCATACCGTGCCACTGCTTGTTGAAGGTCTTTGTACTTCCTAGTTCATAACTAGTGTTCCCAACCCTTTGTTTTCCCCTCTGACCATTTGTGACTCGTGTTATGCGTTTTCAATGTTGACCACATGAAGTGAAACTATTTCGTCATGGTCAGTGACATATGCATACTTTGGGTGGTCATTGTGCATTCAAGCCACATTGTGCCACTACATATTGAAGGTATTTGTACTTGCTAGTAGATAACTAGTATTCACAAACCATTACCTTCCACCCTGACCATTTGTGACTCGTGTTGTGAGTTGTCAAAGTTTACCACACTTAGTGACATTATTTGGTCATGGTCAGTGACATATGCCTACTTTGATTCGTAATCGTGCATGGTCTCCACGCCATGCCACAACGTATGGAAGCCCCTTGTGCTTGCTATGTGATACGTGGTGTTCCCAAACCATTGTTTCCCCCTCTGACCACTTGTGACTCGTATTATGAGTTGTCAACGTGGACCACAAACATCAGATTTCTTTGGTCAAAGGCAGTAAATATGCCTACTTTGGTCGGTCATTGTGCATGGTAGCCACACCGCGCTACTAATGACTGAAAGTCATTGTTCTTGGTAGTTGAGAACCGATATTGTCATAGCATTGTTTCCTCCCCTGACCGTTTGTGACTTGTGTTATGGTTGGTCAACGTTGACCACCCATATTGAAATTCTCTGGTCATGATCAGTGATACATGCCTAGTTTGATTGTTTGGTGTGCATATAAGCCACACCGTGCCACTACGCATTGAAGTTGTTTGTCCTTTCTAGCAAATACATAGGCTTCCCAATCCATTGCTTTTCCCTCTGACCATTTGTGACTCGTGTTATGCGTTTTCAACGTTGACTACATGAAGTGAACTTTGTTCCTCATGGTTAGTGACATATGCTTACTTTGGTTGGTCACTGTGCATCGAAGCCACATTGTGCCACTACACATTGAAGGTATTTGTACGTGCTTGTAGATAACTAGTATTCACAAACCATTACCTTCCACCCTGACCATTTGTGACTCATGTTGTGAGTTGTCAAAGTTCACCACACTTAGTGACATTATCCGGTCATGGTCAGTGACATATGCCTACTTTTGTTGGTCATCGTGCATGGTCTCCACACTGTGCCACAACATATTGAAGCCCCTTGTGCTTGCTATGTGATAGTTGGTGTTCCCAAACCATTGTTTCCCCCTCTGACCATTTGTGACTCATGTTATGAGTTGTCAACGTTGACCACACACGGCGGATTTCTTTGGTCAAAGGTAGTACACATGCCTACTTTGGTCGGTCACTGTGCATGGTAGCCACAACGTGCTACTACTGATTGAAGGTCGTTGTACTTGGTAGTTGAGAACCGATATTCCCATGGCATTCTTTCCTGTCCCGACCGTTTGTGACTCGTGTTATGGTTGGTCAACGTTGACCACCCATATTGAAGTTGTGTGGTCGTGATTAGTGACATATGCCTGGTTTGGCGGTTTGGTATGCATATCAGCCGCACCGTGCCACTACGTATTGAAGTTCTTTGTCATTTCTAGTCAATACATAGGCTTCCCAAACCATTGTCTCTCCCTTTGACCATTTGTGACTCGTGTTATGAGTTGTCAATGTTGACTACACATAGTGGACTTATTCAGTCGTAGTCAGTGACGTATGCATCCTTTGGTTGGTCACTGTGCACGATAGCCATACCGTGCCACTGCTTGTTGAAGGTCTTTGTACTTTCTAGTTGATAACTAGCGTTCCCAAATCATTGTTTTCCCCTTTGACCATTTGTGACTCGTGTTATGCGTTTTCAACGTTGACCACATAAAGTGAAATTCTTTCGTCATGTTTAGTGACATATGCATACTTTATTGGTCACTGTGGATTGAAGCCACATTGTGCCACTACATATTAAAGGTATTTGTACTTGCTAGTATATAACCAGTATTCACAAACCATTACCTTCCACCCTGACCATTTGTGACTCGTGTTGTGAGTTGTCAAAGTTTACCACACTTTGTGACATTATTTGGGCATGGTCAGTGACGTATGCCTATTTTTGTTGGTCATCGTGCATGGTCTCCACACCGTGCCACAACGTATTGAAGCCCCTTGTACTTGCTATGTAATTCGTGGTGTTCCCAAACCATTGTTTCGCCCTCTCACCATTTGTGACTCATATTATGAGTTGTCAACGTAGACCACACACAGCGGATTTCTTTGGTCATAGGCAATACATATGCCTACTTTGGCCGGTCAATGTGCATGGTAGCCACACCGTGCTACTACTGACTGAAGGTCGTTGTACATGGTAGATGAGAACCAATATTATCATAGCATTGTTTCCTCTCCTGGCCGTTTGTGACCCGTGTTATGGTTGGTCAACGTTGACCACCCATATTGAAACTCTCTGGTCATGATGAGTGACATATGCCTTGTTGGATTGCTTGGTGTGCATATTAGCCACACCGTGCCACTATGTATTGAAGTTCTTTGTCCTTTCTAGCCAATACATATGCTTCTCAATCCATTCTTTTCCCCTCTGACCATTTGTGACTCGTGTTGTGCGTTTTCAAAGTTGACCACATGAAGTAAAATTTGTTCGTCATGGTTAGTGACATATGCATACTTTGGTTGGTCACTGTGCATTGAAGCCACATTGTGCCACTACACATTGAAGGTATTTGTACTTGGTAGTACATAACTAGTATTCACAAACCATTACCTTCCACCCTGACCATTTGTGACTCGTGTTGTGAGTTGTCAATGTTTAGCACACGTAGTGACATTATTTGGTCATGGTCAGTGACATATGACTACTTTGGTTAATCATCGTGCATGGTCTCCACACCATGCTACAATGTATTGAAGCCCCTTGTGCTTGCTATGTGATACTTGATGTTCCCAAACAAGTGTTTCCCCCTCTGACCATTACCACTCGTATTATGAGTTGTCAACGTTGACCACACACAGCGGATTTCTTTGGTCAAAGGAAGTACATATGCCTACTTTGGTCGGTCATTGTGCATGGTAGCCACACCGTGCTAATACTAACTGAAGGTTGTCTACTTGGTAGTTGAGAACCGATGTTCGCATAGCATTGCTTCCTCTCCTGACCGTTTGTGACTCGTGATATGGTTGGTCAACGTTGACCACCCATATTGAAATTATGTGGTCATGAACAGTGCCATATGCCTAGTTTGATTATTTTGTGTGCATATTAGCCACACCATGCCACTATGTATTGAAGTTCTTTGTCCTTTCTAGCCAATACATAGGCTTACCAACCCATTGTCTCTCCATCTGACCATTTGTAACTCGTGTTGTGAGTTGTCAATGTTGACCACACATAGTGCACTTATTCGGTCGTAGTCAGCGATGTCTGCATCCTTTGGTTAGTCACTGTGTACACTAGCCATACCGTGCCACTGCTTGTTGAAGGTCTTTGTACTTGCTAGTTGATAACTAGTGTTCCCAACCCATTGTTTTCCCCTCTTACCATTTGTGACTCCTGTTATGTGTTTTCAACGTTGACCACATGAAGTGAAATTCGTTGCTCATGTTTAGTGACATATGCATACTTTGGTTGGTCACTGTGCATTGAAGCCACATTGTGCCACTACATATTGAAGGTATTTGTACTTGCTAGTAGATAACTAGTATTCACAAACCATTTTCTTCCACCCTGGCCATTTGTGACTCGTGTTGTGAGTTGTCAAAGTTTACCACACTAAGTGACATTATTTGGTCATGGTCAGCGACATATGCCTACTTTGGTTGGTCATCGTGCATGGTCTCCATAGCGTGCCACCATGTACTGAAGCCCCTTGTGCTTGCTATGTGATACTTGGTGTTCCCAAACCATTGTTTCCCCCTATGACCATTTGTGACTCGTATTATGAGTTGTCAACGTTGACCACACACAGTGGATTTCTTTGGTCAAGGCAATACATATGCCCACTTTGGTCGGTCATTGTGCATGGTAGCCACACCGTGCTACTACTGACTGAAGGTCGTTGTACTTGGCAGTTGAGAACCGATATTCCCATAGAATTGTTTCCTGTCCTGACTGTTTGTGACTCGTGTTATGGTTGGTCAACTTTGACTACCCATATTGAAATCATGTGGTCATGATCAGTGACATATGCCTAGTTTGGTAGTTTGGTGTGCATATTAGCCACACCGTGCCACTACGTATTGAAGTTCTTTGTCCTTTCTAGTCAATACATAGGCTTCCCAAACCATTGTCTCTCCCTCTGACTATTTGTGCCTCGTGTTATGAGTTGTCAATGTTGACCACACATAGTGGACTTATTCGATCGTAGTCAGTGACGTAAGCATCCTTTGGTTGGTCACTGTGCACGCTAGCCATACCGTGCCACTTCTTGTTGAAGGTCTTTGTACTTCCTAGTTGATAACTAGTGTTCCCAACCCATTGTTTTCCCCTCTGACCATTTGTGACTCGTGTTATGCATTTTCAACGTTGACAACATGAAGTGAAATTCTTTCGTCATGGTCAGTGACATATGCATACTTTGGGTGGTCACTGTGCATTGAAGCCACATTGTGCAACTACATATTGAAGGTATTTGTACTTGCTAGTAGACAACTAGTATTCATAAATCATTACCTTCCACCCTGACCATTTGTGACTCGTGTTGTGAGTTGTCAAAGTTTACCACAATTAGTGACATTATTTGGTCATGGTCAGTGACATATGCCTACTTTGGTTGGTCATCCTGCATGGTCCCCACACCGTGCCACAACGTATTGAAGACCCTTGTGCTTGCTATGTGATACGTGGTGTTTCCAAACCATTGTTTCCCCCTCTGACCATTTGTGACTCGTATTATGAGTTGTCAACGTGGACCATATACAGCGGATTTCTTTGGTCAAAGGCAGCAAACATGCCTACTTTGGTCGGTCATTGTGCATGGTAGCCACACCACGCTACTACTGACTGAAGGTCGTTGTACTTGGTAGTTGAAAACCGATATTCCCATAGCATTGTTTCCTGTCCTGACCGTTTGTGTCTCGTGTTATGGTTGGTCAACGTTGACCACCCATATTGAAATTATGTGGTCATGATCAGTGACATATGCCTAGTTTTGTTCTTTGGTGTGCATATTAGCTACACTGTGCCACTACGTATTGAAGGTCCTTGTCATTTCTAGTCAATCCATAGGCTTCCCAAACCATTTTCTCTCCCTCTGACCATTTGTGACTCACGTTATGAGTTGTCAATGTTGACCACACATAGTGGACTTATTCGGTCGTAGTCAGTGACGTATGCATCGTTTGGTTGGTCACTGTGCAAGCTAGCCATACCGTGCCACTGCTTGTTTAAGGTCTTTGTACTTCCTGGTTGATAACTAGTGTTCCCAATCCATTGTTTTCCCCTCTGACCATTTGTGACTCGTGTTATGCATTTTCAACGTTGACCACATGAAGTGATATTCTTTCGTCATGTTCAGTGACATATGCATACTTTGGTTGGTCACTGTGCATTGAAGCCACATTCTGCCCCTACATATTGAAGATATTCATACATGGTAGTAGATAACTAGTATTTACAAACCATTACCTTCCACCCTGACCATTTGTGACTCGTGTTGTGAGTTGTCAAAGTTTACCACACTTAGTGACATTATTTGGTCATGGGCAGTGACATATGCCTACTTTGGTTGGTCATCGTGCATGGTCTCCACATCGTGCCACAACGTATTGAATACCTTTGTGCTTGCTATGTGATTCGTGGTGTTCCCAAACCATTGTTTCCCCCTCTCACCATTTGTGACTCGTATTATGAGTTGTCAACATGGACCACACACAGCGGATTTCTTTGGTCAAAGGCAGTACATATGCCTACTTTGGTTGGTCATTGTGCATGATAGCCACACTGCGCTACTACTGACTGAATGTCGTTGTACTTGGTAGTTGAGAACCGATAATCTCATAGCATTGTCTCCTCTCTTGACCGTTTGTCACCCGTGTTATGGTTGGTCAACGTTGACCACCCATATTGAAATTCTCTGGTCATGATCAGTGACATATGCCTAGTTTCATTGTTTGGTGTGCATATTAGCCACACCGTGCCACTACGTATTGAAGTTCTTTGTCCTTTCTAGCCAATACATAGGCTTCCCAATCCATTGTTTTCCCCTCTGACCATTTGTGACTCGTGTTATGCGTTTTCAACGTTGACCACATGAAGTAAAATTTGTTCGTCGTGGTTAGTGACATATGCATACTTTGGTTGGTCACTGTGCATTGAAGCCACATTGTGCCACTACATATTGAAGGTATTTGTACTTGCTAGTAAATAACTAGTATTCACAAACAATTTCCTTCCACCGTGACCATTTGTGACTCGTGTTGTGAGTTGTCAAAGTTTACCACACAATTATATTATTCGGTCATGGTCAATGACATATGCCTACTTTTGTTGGTCATCGTGCATGGTCTCCACACCGTGCCACAACGTATTGAAGCCCCTTGTGCTTGCTATGTGATACTTGATGTTCCCGAATCATTGTTTCCCCCTCTAACCATTTGTGACTCGTATTATGAGTCATCAATGTTGACCACACACACACTGGATTTCTTTGGTCAAAGGAAGTATATATGCCTACTTTGGTCGGTCATTGTGCATCGTAGCCTCACCGTGCTACTACTGACTGAAGGTCGTTCTACTTGGTAGTTGAGAACCGATATTCTCATAGCATTGTTTCCTGTCCTGACCGTTTGTGACTCGTTATATGGTTGGTCAATGTTGACCACACATATTGAAATTCTGTGGTCATGATCAGTGACATATGCCTAGTTTGATTGTTTTGTGTACATATAAGCCACACTGTGCCACTACGTATTGAACGTATTTGTCCTTTTTAGCCAATACATAGGCTTACCCAACCATTGTCTCTCCCTCTGACCATTTGTGACTCGTGTTATGAGTTGTCAATGTTGACCACACATAGTGGACTTATTTGGTCGTAGTTAGTGACGTATGCATCCTTTGGTTGGTCACTGTGCACGCTAGCCATACCGTGCCACTGCTTGTTGAAGGTCTTTATACTTCCTAGTTGATAACTAGCATTCCCAACCCATTGTTTTCCCTTTTGACCATTTGTGACTCGTGTTATGCGTTTTCAACGTTGACCACATTAAGTGAAATTCTTTGGTCATGTTCAGTGACACATGCATACTTTGGTTGGTCACTGTGTATTGAAGCCACATTGTGCCACTATATATTGAAGGTATTTGTACTTGCTAGTAGATAACTAGTATTCACAAACCATTACCTTCCACCCTGACCATTTGTGACTCGTGTTGTGAGTTGTCAAAGTTTACCACATTTAGTGACAGTATTTGGTCTTGGTCAGTGACGTATGCATACTTTGGTTGGTCATCGTGCATGGTCTCCACACCATGCCACAACGTATTGAAGCCCCTTGTGCTTGCTATGTGATTTGTGGTGTTCCCCAACAATTGTTTCCCCCTGTCATCATTTGTGACTCGTATTACGAGCTGTCAACGTTGACCACACACAGCAGATTTCTGTGGTCAAAGGAAGTACACATGCCTACTTTGGTCGGTCATTGTGCATGGTAGCCACACCGTGCTACTACTGACTGAACATCGTTCTACTTCGTAGATGAGAACCGATGTTCTCATAGCATTGTTTCCTCTCCTGACCGTTTGTGACTTGTGATATGGATGGTAATCCTTGACCACCCATATTGAAATTATGTGGTCATGATCACTAGTATATGCCTAGTTTGATTGTTTTGTGTGTATATAAGCCACAGTGTGCCACTACGTATTGAAGTTCTTTGTCCTTTCTATCCAATACATAGGCTTACCAAACCATTGTCTCTCCCTCTGACCATTTCTAACTCGTGTTATGAGTTGTCAATGTTGACCACACATAGTGGACTTATTCGGTCGTAGTCAGTGACGTATGCATCATTTGGTTCGTTACAATGCACGCTAGCCATACCGTGCCACTGCTTGTTGAAGGTCTTTGTACTTCCTAGTTGATAACTAGTGTTCCCAATCCATTGTTTTCCCCTCTGACCATTTGTGACTCGTGTTATGCGTTTTCAACGTTGACCACATGAAGTGAAATTCTTTTGTCATGTTCAGTGACATATGCATGCTTTGGTTGGTCACTGTGCATTGAAGCCACATTGTGCCACTACATATTGAAGGTATTTGTACTTGGTAGTAGGTAACTAGTATTCACAAACCACTACCTTCCACCCTGACCATTTGTGACTCGTGTTGTGAGTTGTCAATGTTTACCACACTAAGTGACATTATTTGGTCATGGTCAGTGACATATGCCTACTTTGGTTGGTCATCATGCATGGTCTCCACACCGTGCCACAACGTATTAAAGCCCCTTGTGCTTGCAATGTGATTCGAGGTGTTCCCAAACCATTGTTTCCCCCTCTGACCATTTGTGACTCGTATTTTGCGTTGTCAACGTGGACCACACACAGCGGATTTCTTTGGTCAAAGGCAGTACATATGCCTACTTTTGCCAGTCACTGTGTATGGTAGCCACACCGTGCTACTACTGACTGAAGGTCGTTGTACTTGGTAGGTGAGAACCGATAATCTCATAGCATTGTTTCCTCTCCTGACCGTTTGTGACCCGTGTTATGGTTGGTCAACGTTGACCACCCATATTGAAATTCTCTGGTCATGATCAGTGACATATGCCTAGTTTCATTGTTTGGTGTGCATATTAGCCACACCGTGCCACTACGTATTGAAGTTCTTTGTCCTTTCTAGCCAATACATAGGCTTCCCAATCCATTGTTTTCCCCTCTGACCATTTGTGACTCGTGTTATGCGTTTTCAACGTTGACCACATGAAGTGAAATTTGTTCGTCATGGTTAGTGACATATGCATACTTTGGTTGGTCACTGTGCATTGAANTCCTGACCGTTTGTGACTCGTGTTATGGTTGGTCAACGTTGACCACCCATATTGAAATTATGTGGTCATGATCAGTGACATATGCCTAGTTTCATTGTTTGGTGTGCATATTAGCCACACCGTGCCACTACGTATTGAAGTTCTTTGTCCTTTCTAGCCAATACATAGGCTTCCCAATCCATTGTTTTCCCCTCTGACCATTTGTGACTCGTGTTATGCGTTTTCAACGTTGACCACATGAAGTGAAATTTGTTCGTCATGGTTAGTGACATATGCATACTTTGGTTGGTCACTGTGCATTGAAGCCCCATTGTGCCACTACATATTGAAGGTATTTGTACTTGCTAGTAGATAACTAGTATTCACAAACCATTACCTTCCACCCTAACCATTTGTGACTCGTGTTGTGAGTTGTCAAAGTTTACGACACATAGTTATAATATTCGGTCATGGTCATTGACATATGCCTACTTTTGTTGGTCATCGTGCATGGTCTCCACACCGTGCCACAACGTATTGAAGCCCCTTGTGCTTGCTATGTGATACTTGATGTTCACGAACCATTGTTTCCCCCTCTGACCATTTGTGACTCGTATAATGAGTGGTCAATGTTGACCACACACAGTGGATTTCTTTGGTCAAAGGAAGTATATATGCCTACTTTGGTCGGTCATTGTGCATCGTAGCCACACCGTGCTACTATTGACTGAAGGTCGTTCTACTTGGTAGTTGAGAACCGATGTTCTCATAGCATTGTTTCCTCTCCTGACTGTTTGTGACTTCTGATATGGTTGGTAAACCTTAACCACGCATATTGAAATTATGTGGTCATGATCAGTGACATATGCCTAGTTTGATTGTTTGCTGTGCATATTAGCCACACCGTGCCACTACGTATTGAAGTTCTTTGTCCTTTCTAGCCAATGCATAGGCTTCCCAATCCATTGTTTTCCCCTCTGACCATTTGTGACTCGTGTTATGCGTTTTCAGCGTTGACCACATGAAGTAAAATTTGTTCGTCATGGTTAGTGACATATGCATACTTTGGTTGGTCACTGTGCATTGAAGCCACATTGTGCCACTACGTATTGAAGGTATTTTTACTTGCTAGTAGATTAGTAGTATTCACAAACCATTACCTTCCACCCGGACCATTTGTGACTCGTGTTGTGAGTTGTCAAAGTTTACCACACTTAGTGACATTATTCGTTCATGGTCAATGACATATGCCTACTTTCGTTGGTCATCGTGCATGGTCTCCACACCGTGCCACAACGTATTGAAGCCCCTTGTGCTTGCTATGTAATACTTGATGTTCCCGAACCATTGTTTCCCCCTCTGACCATTTGTGACCCGTATTATGAGTTGTCAACGTTGACCACACACAGTGGATTTCTTTGGTCAAAGGAAGTATATATGCCTACTTTGGTCCGTCATTGTACATGGTAGCTACACCGTGTTACTACTGACTGAAGGTTGTTCTACTTGGTAGTTGAGAACCAATATTCTCATAGCATTGTTTCTTGTCCTGACCGTTTGTGACTCGTGATATGGTTGGTCAATGTTGACTACCCATATTGAAATTCTGTGGTCATGATCAGTGCCATATGCCTAGTTTGATTGTTTTGTGTGCATATTAGCCACACCGTGCCACTACGTATTGAAGTTTTTTGTCCTTTCGAGCCAATACATAGGCTTACCAAACCATTGTCTCTCCCTCTGACCATTTGTGACTCGTGTTATGAGTTGTCAATGTTGACTACACATAGTGGACTTATTCGGTCGTAGTTAGTGAAGTATGCAACCTTTGGTTGGTCACTGTGCAAGCTAGCCATACCGTGCCACTGCTTGTTGAAGGTCTTTGTACTTCCTAGTGGATAACTAGCGTTCCCAACTCATTGTTCTCCCCTCTGACAATTTGTGATTCGTGTTATGCGTTTTCAACGTTGACCACATGAAGTAAAACTTGTTCGTCATGGTTAGTGACATATGCATTCTTTTGTTGGTCACTATGCATTGAAGCCACATTGTGCCACTGCATATTGAAGGTATTTGTACTTGCTAGTAGATAACTAGTGGTCACAAACCATTACCTACCACCCTGACCATTTGTGACTCGTGTCGTGAGTTGTCAAAGTTTACCACATTTAGTGACATTACTTGGTCATGGTCAGCGACATATGCCTACTTTGGTTGGTCATCGTGCATGGTCTCCACACCGTGCCACAACGCATTGAAGCCCCTTGTGCTTGCTATGTGATACTTGGTGTTCCCTATCCATTGTTTCCCCCTCTGACCATTTGTGACTCGTATTTTGAGTTGTCAACGTTGACCACACACAGCGGATTTCTTTGGTCAAAGGAATTACATATGCCTACTTTGGTCGGTCATTGTGCATGGTAGCCACACCGTGCTTCTACTGACTGAAGGTCTTTCTACTTGGTAGTTGAGAACCGATATTCTCATAGCATTGTTTCCTCTCTTGACCGTGTGTGACTCGTGATATGGTTGGTCAACGTTGACCACCCATATTGAAATTCTATGGTCATGATCAGTGACATATGCCTAGTTTGATTGTTTTGTGTACATATTAGCCACATCGTGCCACTACGTATTGAAGTTCTTTGTCCTGTCTAGCCAATACACAAGCTTGCCAAACCCTTGTCTCTCCCTCTGACCATTTGTAACTCGTGTTATGAGTTGTCAATGTTGACCACACATAGTGGACTTATTCGGTCGTGGTCAGTAACGTATGCATCCTTTGGTTGGTCACTGTGCATGCTAGCCATCTCGTGCCACTGCTTGTTGAAGGTGTTTGTACTTGCTAGTTGATAACTAGTGTTCCCAATCCATTGTTTTCCCCTCTGACCATTTGTGACTCGTGTTATGCATTTTCAACGTTGACCACTAAACTTTTTTTGTCATGGTTAGTGACATATGCATACTGTGGTTGGTCACTGTGCATTGAAGCCACATTGTGCCACTACATATTGAAGGTATTTGTACTTGCTAGTAGATAACTAGTATTCACAAACCATTACCTTCCACCCTGACCATTTGTGACTCGTGTTGTGAGTTGTCAAAGTTTACCACACGTAGTGACATTATTTGGTTATGGTCAGTGACATATGACTACTTTGGTTGGTCATCGTGCATGGTCCCCACGCCGTGCCACAACGTATTGAAGCCCCTTGTGCTTGCTATGTGATACTTGATGTTCCCAACCCATTGTTTCCCCCTCTGACCATTTGTGACTTGTATTATGAGTTGTCAACGTTGACCACACACATCAGATTTCTTTGGTCAAAGGAAGTACATATGCCTACTTTGGTCGGTCATTGTGCATGGTAGCCACACCGTGCTACTACTGAGTGAAGGTCTTTCTACTTGGTAGTTGAGAACCAATGTTCTCATAGCAATGTTTCCTCTCTTGATCGTGTGTGACTCGTGATATGGTTGGTCAACGTTGACCACCCATATTGAAATTCTATGGTCATGATCACTGACATATGCCTAGTTTGATTGTTTTGTGTGCATATTAGCCACACTGTGCCACTACGTATTGAAGTTCTTTGTTCTGTCTAGCCAATACACAGGCTTGCCAAACACTTGTCTCTCCCTCTGACCATTTGTAACTCGTGTTGTGAGTTGTCAATGTTGACCACACATAGTGGACTTATTAGGTCCTAGTCAGTGACGTATGCATCCTTTGGTTGGTCACTGTGCACGCTAGGCATACCGTGCCACTTCTTGTTGAAGGTGTTTGTACTTGCTAGTTGATAACTAGTGTTCCCAATCCATTGTTGTCCCCTCTGACCATTAGTGACTCCTGTTATGCGTTTTCAACGTTGATAACATGAAGTAAAACTTGTTTGTCATGGTTAGTGACATATGCATACTTTGGTTGGTCACTGTGCATTGAAGCCACATTGTGCCACTGCATATTGAAGGTATTTGTACTTGCTAGTAGATAACTAATATTCACAAACCATTACCTTCCACCCTGACCATTTGTGACTCGTGTTGTGAGTTGTCAAAGTTTACCACACTTAGTGACATTATTTGGTCATGGTCAGTGACATATGCATTCTTTCGTTGGTCATTGTGCATGGTCTCCACACCGTGCTACAACGTATTGAAGCCCGTAGTGCTTGCTATGTGATACTTGGTGCTCCCAAACCATTGTTTTCCCCTCAGACCATTTGTGACTCGTATTATGAGTTGTCAACATTGACCACACACAGCGGATTTCTTTGGTCAAAGGAAGTATATATGCCTACTTTGGTCGGTCATTGTGCATGGTAGCCACACCGTGCTACTACTGACTGAAGGTCGTTGAAATTGGTAGTTGAGAACCGATATTCTCATAGCATTGTTTCCTCTCTTGACCGTTTGTGACTCGTGATATGGTTGGTCAACGTTGACCGCCCATATTGAAATTCTATGGTCATGATCAGTAACATATGCCTAGTTTGATTATTTTGTGTGCATATTAGTCACACCGTGCCACTATGTATTGAAGTTCTTTGTCCTTTCTAGCCAATACACAGGCTTGCCAAACCCTTGTCTCTCCCTCTGACTATTTGTAACTTGTGTTATGAGTTCTCAATGTTGACCACACATAGTGGACGTATTCGGTCGTAGTCAGTGACGTATGCATCCTTTGGTTGGTCAGTGTGCACGCTAGCCATACCGTGCCACTGCTTGTTGAAGGTCTTTGTACTTCCTAGTTGATAACTAGTGTTCCCAATTTATTCTTCTCCCCTCCGACCATCTGCGACTCGTGTTATGCGTTTTCAACGTTGACCACATGAAGTGAAATTCTTTCGTCATGGTCAGTGACAAATGCATACTTTGGCTAGTCACTGTGCATTGTGGCCACTACATATTGAAGGTATTTGTACTTGCTAGTAGATAACTAGTATTCACAAACCATTACCTTCCACCCTGACTATTTGTGACTCATGTTGTGAGTTGTTAAAGTTTACCACACTCAGTGACATTATTTGGTCATTGTCAGTGACATATGCCTACTTTGGTTGGTCATCATGCATGGTCTCCACACCGTGCCACAACGTATTGAAGCCCCTTGTGCTTGCTATGTTATTCGTGGTGTTCCCAACTCATTGTTTCCCCCTCTGACAATTCGTGGCCCATATTATGGGTTGTCAACGTTAACCACACATAGTAAAACTATTTGGTCATGTTAAGTGGCGCATGCCTAATCTGGTTGGTCATTGTACATGGTAGCCACACCGTTCCACTACTTGTTGAGAGTATTTGCACTTGCCAGTCAATAAAGAGCAAAAAGGTTTCTCCCTTTCACACCAGGTCAGTTTTTGTTTATTTGTTACGCGTAGGTGCCTTCACCGGAATACTCCCTCCCACCCCCATAGAGGGATGTTCCGTGGATGACCTGGAGGACAGATTTGCAACCGCATTATGACACCCCCCCCCCCCCCCCCCCCCCACGGCTTAGGCTCGAAGGTAGAGTTGAGGTAGCACAACACAGCCGCCCCCCCCCCCCAGGTTGCGAGCCTAATCTATATTACGCGTACGAGGATTCAAACCCAGGACCTATCGCTCCAGAATCTAACTCTATAAGCACTAAGCAAACTCACATGGTGTTAATATGTTGTTCAAATGACATTACAATGGTTCCTATGGGTAAAGGGCATAAAATAAGGGGGTGTAAGATTATAGGGAAGTTTTCAAAAGTATGAATGATAACAATTTCAGTTTATTCATAAACAATTGACGCAGACTACGTTTTGAACTTTGCAACTTTGAGCTTGAAGAACCTCTCAACCCTTGCGGCGATTGACCAGCCGTAAGAAGGAAAGTTGACAAGACACAGTGAAACTCATTTTATGATATTCAATAACACAAGAATATTTTGGTTGGTCATTGTGCATGGTAGCCATACCGTGCCACCACGTATCGAAGGTCTTTGTACTTGCTAGTCGATACCAAGTATTCCCAAACCATTGTTTCCCCCTTTGACCATTTGTGACTCGTATTATGAGTTGTCAACGTTGACCAGACACAGCACATTTCTTTGGTCAAAGGCAGTACATATGCCTACTTTGGCCAGTCATTGTGCATGGTAGGCACACTGTGCTACTACTGACTGAAGGTCATTGTACTTGGTAGTTGAGAACCGATATTCTCATGGCATTGTTTCTTCTTCTTACCGTTTGTTTCTCGTGTTATGGTTGGTCAACGTTGACCACCCATATTGAAATTCTGTGGTCATGATCAGTGACATATGCCAAGTTTGATTGTTTGGTGTTCATATTAGCCACACTGTGCCACTACGTATTGAAGTTTTTTGTCCGTTCTAGTAAATACATATGCTTCCCAAACCATTGCCTCTCCCTCTGACCATTTGGCACTGGCGTTATGAGTTGTCAATGTTGACCACACATAGTGGACTTACTCGGTCGTAGTCAGTGATGTAGGCATCCTTTGGTTGGTCACTGTGCACGCTAGCCATACCGTGCCACTGCTTGTTTAAGGTCTTTGTACTTGCTAGTTGATAACTAGTGTCCCCAATCCATTGTTTTCCCCTCTGACCATTTGTGACTCGTGTTATGAGTTGTCAATGTTGACCACACATAGTGGACTTACTCGGTCGTAGTCAGTGATGTAGGCATCCTTTGGTTGGTCACTGTGCACGCTAGCCATACCGTGCCACTGCTTGTTTAAGGTCTTTGTACTTGCTAGTTGATAACTAGTGTCCCCAATCCATTGTTTTCCCCTCTGACCATTTGTGACTCGTGTTATGCGTTTTCAACATTGACCACATACGTGAACTGTTTTTGTCATGGTTAGTGACATATGCATACTTTGGTTGGTCACTGTGCATTGAGGCCACATTATGCCACTACATCTTCAAGGTATTTGTACTTGCTAGTACATAACTAGCATTCACAAACCATTACCTTCCACCCTGACCATTTGTGACGTGTGTTGTGAGTTATTAAAGTTTATCACACTTAGTGACATTATTTGGTCATGGTCAGTGACATATGCCTACTTTGGTTGGTCATTGTGCATGGTCTCCACACCGTGCCACAACGTATTGAAGCCCCTTGTGCTTGCTATGTTCTCAGGCGAGGATCCACCGCATCTCCGCTGAGGAAAAGACATATCCGCGGAGGAGAAATCACCGCCATCCACAGATCCGCGGAACAAAGGTTCCGCGGCCAGTGAACCGTGGAGGAGGATAACAGGGGAATCACGGAGTCACGGAGAATGCGCAAGGCATGCTGGCTCCTGTGATAGAATTGCGATAGAGCGTGGGGTGGCGCGGAATCCAGAAGCAATCAAGAAGAGGCGGAAAAGTTGCCGCCGGGAAGCAAAAATGGCCGTGGATGATCAGGAAAGGAAGGAAGAGAAGGATGAGAATCCGCGGTGGGAAGGGAACATGGGTCGAGCCGCGGAGAAGCTAAAGCGGTCGACGTGCAGAGATGCACGGCGCCAGGACCAGGCGTCAAAGGGAAGCTCGACCAATGAGAGCTCAAGTTGGGCAGCAATAACCCTAAACCGGGAGGACGCACTGCACGAAGATGAAGATTCAAGGAAGAACACAAGACCGCAAGCGTTCAAGCCGCGGACTAGAGGAAGATGTAGTGGCAGAACAGGGAAGTATAGTAGAGTGTGTGTGTGTCAAGGACGAGACCCGCGGCGCATGTAGCGCGCCGCATGGAGTCTGAGATAAGGGAAGGAGCAATGGGAGGTGTCTGAGAGAGCTAGTTTTGGTGGATATAAAGTAGTAGTATAGCGGAGGGACTAGTTGAAGCTGGCTAATGACCAAAACTATCCTCCCCTTTGTCTAATCTCTTGTGACTTGGGTTAATGCAAGTCTGTTTTGCGGTCATGAGCTCAAGAGTCCCTCTGTCTCATCAATCCGCGCGAATGCTTGTATTGGTTCACACCCACGCTCCACACATTAAGATCCGCACCAGTTGAGGAGCCTGCGATTGTGCTCTCCGTGGAGTGGTTTCTTGGAGGATGAATTCATATCTTCTAGGTGTGCGCGGAACCTACTGCTCCATCCATCCCTCCTGAGAGCAACCCAGGATACCATTGAGTGCTGTCGTCACCAGGGAGTACAAGTCGGGCAAGGAGTGCCCTTGGCGACTCCGCGACCTTGCACACGACTGCGGAACGGGGTTGCGCGGGCAAAGGAGTCAGAGGCCACGAGGTGGCGGGCTCTCGTACTGGCAAGGAGGGAGCCGCGGAGCACTGCCTAAGACTGGTACCTAGAAGGTACGAAGCATTTGCGGAAGTCTGGGAGAGGTAGCGGAGGAGTGACCAGTAGTATCGCGGAACAGCAAAATCGCGGAGCAAAAGCAAACGCGGAGTTGGAAAGCGCGGAGTTAGCATTGTACACGGCAAAACTGGGGGTATCAATGTCATGGTGCGGTGAGCGTGGAGAATTCTTTGCTCTTTGCTGGCAGAACTGCACGAGCCTTCAGAATCAGTCATACATGTCGACGGCCAGCTTTGTGCATCAAGACACGCAGAGGCAACACCAGCAGTATTCACAGCAAACTTCCATATGTCACTTCTTGCCGCGGCGTGCAGCCACGCAGGCGGACAGTAGGGAGACCTCGCCCACACCCTCTCGCACGCCTGTCAGTTCATCGCCGGGCGCGGACCCATTGGGACAGCACCGAAGAGTCACCGAGTGGCTGGAGCAGCTACACTGGCGGCGTATCATGAACGCACTGGAGGACTGTGTGGAGGTGGAAAGCATACACAGCCAAGATGTGTGCGGAACTCACCAGCTCCAGGTCAACGACTCTATGGAGCACGGGTGGTTTTCAATGTGCCACCGCCAGCAGACGGACTCTCCGAGACCGGGAGATCATTGGCATATCAAGGGCCGGTTTACTAGCGGCGCGGCGTAATGCAGCAGTCATGGTTGGTGGAGGAGGATCACTTGCCATCCGCGCTCTTGGCAGGGATTACAACCTCCTCGCCCCCTCTTGTCTCCAGAGAGCCAACCTTCGGGGTGACCCACCGCCATCTAGTACTGCCAGAAGGTGTGCCCGTGGAGCGACCACCTTGAATAAAGGGAGAAAGGGGGAGGAGACAGCCTCTACAGGATGCATGCACGGAACGGTCGGGCGGGTCACCTGTGATGCCGGAGACGAGGCAGCAGGGCCACCCACCCAGAGGAGAACACACGGAGGGGGGTCCGACAGCCAGGGTTGGACGGCCCAACGCGATGGAAGGAATATCCCTACAAGTGAATCCGCGGTTGACTGCCACGGATACCCCCGTAACACCAAGCGTGAGGGCAAAGGCGAGTCACGACCCACAATTCACCGGATGGCAAGGAACACCACAAAGGGAACAGAGAGGGGGCATGGTGCATCAACCCCCCCTGATCCCGCAGCCATCCCATGCAACCCAGAAGCCACTTACAGGGCCCCAGCCACAGCCCAACCATGCATTGCAAGGGACTCTACCGCACGCGGGGTCCGGAACGACCTCTTCCACCACAGCTCCACCAGGTTGGATGATGATGGACACCTGGGTCATGCCCTTCGCGGCAGGAGTACCGCCGCAAGCACCCATGCAGCAGATATCATCATAGCAACCAGCGACTCCTATGACATCGCAACTAATGCCCGTGGTGGTGGGACACCCAGTTTACCACCAGCAACCGACGGGTACCGCGCCAGTTGGGATTCCGGTCCATACAGCACAACCTTCCAGCCGACAACCGACTGCAACCGACAATACCCCATTCCACCTACCTTGCTCTCCCGCGGAATCAAGCGACCACCATGGCCCCTACAGTGTCTACCGCCACTCCGCTCTACCACTCTACGGTATCACACCCTCTACCTCAGGGGTACTGGCTGCCAGGACATACGGTCCCCGCCGCCCCGCATACACAGGCACCGCCCCTTGGGACTATCTTCTACTCCGCACCTTCTGCGACGCAGACTACCCCTCCGACTCACTATTATGCTCTTTTCGGCGACAGTCCCAAGGGGCAACCCCACACCTGCACCCCAGGGGCAGCCACAAACTAGCCACGTGGGCTATTCGGTGATCATAGCTCTGCATCCCAGCCCTCCCCTTTCAGCCCCGCACCCATTCTCCGCGGCAACGTCCATGGCTAACCAAAATACGGTGCCTCAGATGCACTACGTACGCACACAGCCAGCCAACATTCCGCGGCTGGAGATCTTCAAAGGGACCCCCGAAGAGGACCCATGGATGTGGTTGAAGCAGATCACGATACACGCAAGCATTGGGCGGATCCCACCGGACCTTTGCCTGGCCACCGCGGAGCTCCATCTTCAGGGCGCAGCGGATGACTAATACAATGCGCGAGCGCCGTTCAACTCCTTTGAGAATTTTGGCAACGCGCTGATCGAGCGCTTAAGCGGCTGACCAAGGAAGAAGCACTCTGTAAAATTGAAAAGGAAGTCATGCGGAAGGACACCGACATCCGGAGGTTCTTGGATCAGTTCCTCACCTGGGCATCAATTGCGAAGAACCCTCAAGGCGAAGGACTGCCGCTGTGGGTCCTCCTACAAAATCTCATCCACGTACTTCCCGATGAGATCAGCAGCCTGATGATCCCTGAGCGCTACCAATCACTGCAGGATGCGGTGCAGGACGCCACAGCCATTTCCACGCGACAACGGTGAACGCGGCAGCACCAGGGTGGAGATTCTCATGCTCCAGCACCAGCAGTATTGGCCTCCCAACCCAAGCCTAAGGCATGCTACACTTGCCAGGGCCTGAAACACATTGCTCGCGACTGTCCGCGCAAAAGGCAAAGTGTTCCGCGAACCGACCCCGTACACCAGGATCCCATGGTGCAGCAGTGGCAGCGGTACTACAATCAACCATGGCAGGACCAACAACAGCAGCAGCAGTCGCAAGCTGAGCGGCAGGCACCAGATCATCAAACCCAGACTGCCCCGGGAGGGTAGGGCATTCTGCCCAACCCACAGGCACCCGCGAACTCTACAAGCGGAGCTCGCAATGTCAAGCTGGGGCTGCCGATGGCGGGGGACAAGACTACAGAGTTGCCCTCCACCGCAGCAGAGACCACTCTTATTGCACGAGCCCAAGAATTGGGCTTGCGCGGGTGGGACATACAGATGGCTGCCAGAGTGCAGGAAGATATGCGGCGCAAGGCTGAGGCCGCAGAGGAACGACTGCAAGAAGCAACTGCCAAGCGTACCGTCGTCTTGTAGAAACGACGGCACACAAAACCACTCGCAGCGGAAAAGTAACCTGCCCCGTCTTCGCCGGCACCACTGGCAGCTCCAGCGGTCGCGGAGGGCAGCATTGATCCCGTCCAACGTCTATTTACCACTCCCATCGTGGAAGTCAACTTCTTTGAAATCCTCCGCATTCACCCAGAGATCGCACCGCGACTAAAGGAAGAGTTCTCCATAGCCAATCGACGCCTCCAAGCTGTGGGCATCTTCCTGAGCTGCACCGCGCCCACCACGGGCACACCGAACACCCGCCGTGTGGTGCACGACACTTTGCTCGCACTGAGCCTTGCAGAAGAGGAGTGGGGATGGGCACCGCAGGCACTAGAACCACCGTGTTGAGACGACAACCATTATGAGGTCGCCTGCTGTATGGTTTGGATCTGCGAGAGGAAGTTCTTGGCAATAATTGACACAGGGGCCACTTACACCACTGTGGCCTTCCGCGTCCTCCTCGTGGTAGGGTGGAGAGACCGCATCCTCCCTCCCCGACGCCTGTTCACCAACTAAGCGGGCGAAATGGACTATGGGGATGGGGAGATTCACGGCCTACCCATGCAGGTGGGACCTCTTCATGAACCAGTAAACGTCCAAGTCACGCGGGCAAGGACATATGACGTACTCCTAGGCATGGATTACCTGGTACCGCGACGTGCCAACCTTCTTTTCTCCCTCGGAATCATGCAACTTAGCTCGGCATCCGGGGAAGACGCGTTCTGCCCCATTACCATCGGAGACAGGAAAGCGGTGCCTGTGACTGGCGCCGAGTCTTTCTCCCTCTTGGATGCAGTGGCGGAGGACTCTCAAATTCATGGGAATAGGGTGCCTTCCATCACAACTGACCTGCCTGCCGCGGAAGAGGTCACAATAGGAGAGTGGTAGGAATTCGCGGGGGAGTCAAGCAAGCCCAGAGTGCAAACCAACCTCCTGGGACTGTGGCAAAGGGGACAACGAGTCCTACGAGATGGCCACCAGCTCGAGGAAGAAGAGGAATTCTACCCACTCTGCAAAACAGCACCACCACCACCACCGTGTTGGGATCACATGCTCCACTCACGACTCTCGCCCGCACAAAAACACGATTTGTGTGACCTGCTGGATGCATTCGCGGACATTTTCGCTGGTTCCGCGGTTGACCTGGGGGTTGTGGAAGCCTTCCATGTCATCTCCACGGGGGACTCTGCGCCCACAAAACAGAAGGTGCGACGCATCCTTCCGGAGCAGGAGAAAATCATCACAGAGGGGCTCGCGGAGCTCAAGGCGCATGGGGTGATTGTCCCAATCGTCAGTCCCTGGCGTGCCAACTTGGTCATCGTCGGGAAGCCGGATGGGTCTAAGCGATTCTGCGTTGACTTCCGCGATCTCAACCGTGTGACCAAGGAAGATGCGTACTCCATGCCCCTGATTGTCGACATACAGGAGCGCCAGCAGGATCGCGGATGGTTTGCAAATCTCGACGTGAAGGCGGCCTTTCACGCTGTCCGAATGCACCCGCATTCTATCGCCAAGACTGCGTTTGTGACACCAGAAGGCCTATATGCATTTACACGCATGCCCTTTGGACTCCGCAATGCAAGCGCGATATTCCAGTGGGTCATGGATTCTACCCTTTGCGGAATCCCCAATGTGAGCTGCTACATCGACGACATCATGGTCGCGGCTCACACCTTCGAGGAACTGTCCTCCTCCCTAGCTGCAGTCTTTGCTACCCTCTACAGAGCCAACTTGAAGCTCAAGGCAGCCAAGTGCTCTATCGGAGCCGCGGAAATGGAGTTCCTGGGTTTTGTAATGAGCGCGGATGGCATCAAGACCGATCCAGAGAAGACAGCCGCAGTTCAGGAATGGCGTCAGCCCACTTCCGCGGGACAGGTCAAAATCTTCCTAGGCTTCATCTCATTCTACCAGAAGTTTGTGCGTGACCACGCACGCATCATCAAGCCACTCCAGGAGTTGACGCACTAGGATGTGCCATTCGAATGGACGCCGGCGTGCGCGGACGCCTAAAAGGAAATCAAGCACCGTCTTGTTACCGCGCCTATGCTCGAGTTCCCTGACTTCAACCTCCCGTTCTCCATCACCACCGACTGGTCGCGGGATGGACTCGGGGCTATTCTCTCCCAGACGGTGTAGGAACCCACACAGAAGATGATTGCCTACGCGAGTCGTGCCCTCACGGAAGGAGAGCGGAAGTATCCTCCGGTGAAGGGCGAATGCCTGGCCATCCTCTGGGCACTCCAACACTTCCGCGATTACATCAAGAATGGCAAACCGTTCACGGTTTTTACAGAGCATCAGGCGCTGCAATGGCTTCTAACTACTCAGAACCATGAGGGCATCCTAGCCAAGTGGGCACTTCTTCTCCAGGGTTACAACATGAAGATCAAGTATCAGCGTGCACTTGCCAACCGCAACGCGGATGCCCTGAGCCGACTTCCGTGCACGGGATGGCCACACCCTGACCAGACACTGCTTCAAGATGCGGAGGTCCCTCCAAGTGATGCGAAACCCATCCCAGATGTCGGGCCACCACCACCATCCACTGAAGCAAAAAGGGAGGAAGTGGCACGAGAATTTGACGAGGAGGAACAGGCAGTCGCCTTGCAACTCTTGAATGAGCTGGACCCCGTCGCGGAGTGGATTGTCGCAGAAACTCTACAAGCCATCTCCGCGACTGGCCTACAGCTTGCTCGCAGGTACAACCCCACCATCCGCAGTTGGACGTTGGAGGAAATTGCCCCCCATCTTCCTCCAGGACATGCACACTCGCGGGCCTTGCAAACGACCGCTGCTCCACCACAGACTTCCCCTTTGAGCGAATCACACTCTCTTGCTCCCGACACAACACTTCTTGAGAACCGCCATCCCCTCACTCTAGAAGACTTCCTCCTCCACTCCCCTGAGTCTGCAGAAAGTCTCCGCGCCATCTTCAACACTCACAATGCCTCCCTCTTCCCTCTTGGCATCCGCCTCTCATGCACGCGAGACAGCCTGGCAGGCGTCCGCCTATTATCCCGCAACATCATCCTCACTCACTCTAGCGTACGTGGTGCCGCTGCGCGTGCGTCACGCACTTGGACACCCGCGGTACTCACCCTCGGACCGCCCGCGCCCTCCGATGTCCACGTGGCGTGGTGTTACGTGTGGATCTGTGGCCGCAAGTTCGTGGCCATTGTGGCCACTAGCGCCACTCATATAACGATAGCGCTCCAGATGGTCTGCTCGCTCCACATGCAGCACCTCATCCAACCCACTCGACTCCGCTTCTCCATCTCCACCGGAGACATTAATGCGCCGCTCGTACAAATCGCGGGCCTCCCCATGCAGGTGGTGAATGTGCATGCGGCACAAACCGTCCAGGTCTGCGATGTCCGCACATACGATATTATGCTCGCGGCGGACTGGCTCGCGTCGCGCCGAGCGGATATATTAATCGGTGTCGGCATCCTCAGTCTCATTTCCAGTTCCGGCATTCGATCATTCACCCCACACTTTACATTGCATCGACCATCTCCGAGAGCGGTGACCTCCACTTTCGATGCAGCCCTCACCGGCGCCCGACACACTCGACGGATAACGCGCAGCTGGGCTCTCGCCCGCGGAACATCCGACATGGCACGCAATCAAGGCACGGGGTCCGCGCCTTCGTCGCGGGGGGATGGATCCTCCCGGCGGCAGCTACGCCGCCCTTCTCTTAACACGGGCGCGGGACATTGTCCAGCACGCACACCAACACCACCAACGGGAACAGCGGCTCTACCGCGGCAGAGACCCACGACAAGGACCGCACCTACAAGGACACCAGCACCACCTGCGGCTGTAACAGGCGTGTCCCGACCTGACCCGGTGACGAGAAACCCGCCAACTCCAGTGACGGCCACACCAGCAGCGGCTGCGGCCTCACCGCGGCCCAGCCTGGCCGCAGGAACGACCCGGACACCAACCACAAGACCGGCAGCAACTATCCCACCGCGGTCGAGTTCCGCAGAACAAACACCATCGCAGGTCACGCCACTTGTGGCCAACCCACCAGGCCCATCGCGACAAGGCCCGGACACAAGCACACCGACGGGGATCGTCAGACGCATTCAGTCGGCGGCAGGAGCCACGTAGGCAGCGGCAAGAACAACAGTCACCCCAACACCAAGCCCGCGACATGAAGCTCAGACCCTGGTCACCCCAGTCCCCTCCCCTGCCACGACGGTGCTCTCTTACTCGCCGCCGACCTCGCGCGGCAGTCCAACTCGGCAACCCCTACGCCCTCTGCTGGGCACAGGAACAATGATGGAGGGGGTGAGAACGTACCGTGAGGGAAGCTCAGGAGACATCGGAGAGCAGCCCAAGGAAGCCCTGCTGCTGGAGGTGGTAAGCAGCGTCATGCTCCAGCTGCTGACAGAGATTCCAGAAGTGATCCGCGCGGAGTTCGAGGATTCACTGTTCGGCAGGATGTGGCAGGTAGTATTAATGGGAGCAGCCACGGGGGTGCTGGCCCTCGGAGTGCATGAGAGGCAGGTACTCCTGCTAGAGACAGTAGGCGTAGAGCGCCTTGTCTTGGCACTGCGGGATAGCCTGAACGTCAAATCAGGGATGGCCAATGATATGACTGGCGTCGCGGAACTACTAAACACCGAACGGGCGGACCCATCACTGGAAGCCGCTCGAGTGTGGTGGAACAGGGTGCGGAAGGACCAGCGGAGCAGTCCAGAAAGGCGGTACGTGCACCTACTCTAGGAGAGGGCGAGAGCCCTCATCCTGTACCATGTGAATGACCAGGCACCTGGATCGGCAGAGGTACCGCGGAGAAGGTCCGCGGCAGACGAACGGAGGTGGGGATATCGGCTCAACCTTGTCTATGCCAGATGGAGCGTTCAGTACCCACAAGAAGAAAGATCGCAGCTTGCGGACACACAGAGACCTGAGGGATGCTGGATGGAAGCCATGGAAAAATGCTGGACGCTGACGCTCCATAACATGATACGCACCAGGGTGGCGGCAGCGGTCGCGGAGACACAGTGGACTGTGGTGCAAGGAAAGGGATTGAACCTGAAGCAAGAAGAGGTGCGGCACTGGGCCAAGGAGGCAGCGGAAATATTCCAAGAGGACAAGAGCAGGAGGGATGCGGAGGTGGAGGAGGCTCGCGAATATACCCAGCCCTTCCCTCAGTTGTAGCAGATGCAGGAACGCCTGCGGAGTGAATGGGAGGAAGAGGCAACCGAGTCAGAGCGGGAGGCCGCAGAAGCCGCGGAGAAGGAAGCCCGGTTGGCTAAGGAACAAAACGCGGCGGCTAAGACAAACAAGGAGACTGCAGAAGAACTTATAAGGGAAATCATGGGGCAAGTAGAAGCAACGGCGGCAGCAGCAGTGGCAGAAGCAGAAACAGCAGTAGCAAAAGCGGCGGAAGTGGAGGCAACGGCAGTAGCAACAGAAGCGGCAAAAGCAGAGGCAGCGGCAGTAGTGGTAGCGGCAGCGGAGGCAACAGCGGTAGTATCAGACAAGGTAGCAAAGGCAGCAGCCATGGAGGCACAGGTAGCAGCAGAAACACAAGCAACCGCGGAGGCGGCCAGAGTAGGAGCAGGTAGTACAGCAACGGAGACAGCAAAGGAAGCAATAATAGATAGGACCGCAGCAAGGCAGGCAGGAGCCAAAGGAGAGCAGATGGGGAAGAGGTACAAGGCTGGCGTCAAGCGCTACCGCCCGGAGCCATCCGCTGGCTCCCTACGGCACGGCGGAAAGCACAACTTCAGGCCCGAGCGGCGGCAATGGTGCGGAAGCAGCAGCGACGCTGAGCCAGACCAGAACAACAACGCCGACAGACACTAGTCAAAGTGAGGAGCCGGCACGGACTTTCCAGGAGAAGCCAACCCCTGCTCCGAAAGAAAAGAGGAAGGCGGAAGAGGAAGCGGTCACGGAGCTACGGAAAGAGAAACAACCTCGGGTACACGAAGGCCCCAGCCCCGGCGTAACCCCGGAACATTTGGCGCGGGCCCAGCGGGAGGCCGCATAGGCAGCGGAACTCCTGCTGGCGGTACTCCGTACAGTACATTTGCCTGCGGAGATGATGCCGGCTCCACTTTGGCCCGTCTTCGGAGAGGCCGCGACAGCAGTTGCACGCAAGGGGCCGGAAAGGAGGGGACGCGCGGAGAAAGAGGCGATGATGCTGGTTTCCGAAATCAGTGAGTCACTGGGAGACTCAGAAGAGGAACAACCCCTCACACGCAGCGAGGGATTACTGCGGGGTCCAGGAACGGCTCCACACATGAAAGAGGAGGTAATTGAGCTGCACCGCGCTGGTGGACGTGCCAGACGCCCGAGCGGCCCCGCTGAGAGTAAACTGCGAGAGCAGTGGGATGAAGGAGAGCTTACAGCGGTCGGAATCCTTTGGCTCTTTCCTGCAACTGACCCTTGGGATAGAGAGCCACCGGTGTATGATGAAGAGAACCGCAAGAAGTTTGAGGTAATGAAAGCGGAGCAGGATGGGAGGCGAGCGTGCAGATTGTCGGCAAGAGTGCCAGAAACAAAGCGGAAGCCGAGGGAAGTAGTGACAGAGAAAGTGGGGAGGAGGGGGCCCATGGAAACACAAGACTGGAGGATCTGGTAGACCGCCCATATTCTTCTCCGCGCCAGCAGCAAAGAACAGCAGAAGGCGGAGGCGCAAAAGGTGTACGCGGATATGGAAGTACGGCTGGGGGTGGAATTTGACCGCAGGAAAAAGGACGACCTAGCTCGCCTGTGTGAGCAGTATGCCTGGGAGAACGGTCGTCTCTGGAGGATAACTCCGCGTGTCTTGTGGGTGTCCCCGCCAACGTTGTACAAGGCAGTTCTAGAGGCTTACCACCGCCACTATCACATTGGCGTGCAGGCATTGAAAGATAGGCTGATGCCCATCATCCATATGCCGAACCTGGCGGCTATCATCAAAGATGTGGTACAACATTACGCCCCCTCTGAACGAGCGCGGAAAGCCACGCCGTGGGACCAGCCGTTGTTCCAACCCTCCCATATCGGCGAGCCGTTGGAAAAGAATATCATCCACTTCCACGGTCCCCGCGCACACCGCGACCAAGGGACCGATACTGGATTGCAGCGGTGGACCACTTCACGAAGTATCTCTGGGTCCGCGCTGTGCCCAACAAGAGTTCAGCCACTGAGGCAAGGTTCATCCGCGAGGAAATCTTCTACCGCTTTGGTGGCTGCAGCGTGGTGCACAACGACAATGGCACGGAGTTCATGGGGGCCTTCAAAGAGGAACTGGAGGAGTGGGAGGTCTGCCACGTGCACTCCGGGCGGTACCGGCTAGAGTCACAAGGGCAAGTGGAGCGGGTGCACGACATACTAGAAAGGGCAGTGGCAACCGCGGAGGGCAGCAGCTGGACTGAGAAGCTGAGGAAAGTGGCTCACTTCATTAACACGACACCCAGCCCAGCAACCTCCTTCTCACCCCACGTGCTACTCTTTGGACAACCACCGCGTGCGGCAATGGGCATGCCTCAGAAGCCGCTACGGCTACCGCTTGACCCGGAGGAGCAAGAGAAACTGTCGGAGGAGGAGAAGGACAAGGCGGTAGCGGAATGGTTCCGTGGGCGCTACGAGCGGATGAAGGCCATGCGGGCGGAGACGCGGTTGAGAGGTTCGGTCGCTGCCTGGTGCGGATGTGACGCGGCAAACGACGGCTGAACCATGGGTCCATCAAGGAAGGACACTTGGTGTATCTCCGCCCCTTCCCCCGCGCCGGGAGAGAGGCAGGGGAGCTGCGGGAGGTGTACCGTGTTGCTAGCGTGGAGGCGGGGCAAGTGTGGCTGGAGGGACCGGAGGGGTTCAGCGACCGCAGCTATCAGCCACGGAGTTTGTGCTACTGCCACCTGCATGGCAGCCGTACATCCCCGGGGCAAGAGGTCGCCTACCGCCTCTGGGGCAGCAGAAGGGCTCGAGTGGATGGAGAGCGGAAGAGGTGCTAGACATCTGCGAAGGGCAGGTGTCACGGCAGGAGCAGGAGTGGAGCCAGGAACCTGAGGAGGTTGAAGAGGAGGAGTCTGATGTCCGCGAACTTGCCACGGAGGAGGTGTAGAAGGAACAACAACGCGAGCCGTGGAGGCGGGAACAATAGCAGGAGCAGTAGGAGAAGAGACGGCAAGAGCAGGGAAAGCCGCGAGACCAGTGAAAGGAGTGTGAAGGCAGATCTGAGTCTCAGCCCAAGGAGACTCCAACAAGAGTATCCCCGCAGCCATCCTTGAAGGTACCACCGCAGACAAGGATTCCCATGAGCCCTAAGGCCTTGGCTGACTACACAGGCCCATGTGTGTGGTGCGGAGAGAACCTCCCCGCCGAACCACTCCTAAAAGTGGTGTGCCGGGTATGCGGGAATCCAGTGCATCAGTACGCCGGCGGAGCATCCAAGACTTGCATTGGACGAAATCGAACTTGCCTACGATGCCTGAAGGAGGCTCCTGAATGGGAGGCCGCGAAGAAAAGGGATGAGGAAGACGGAGCAGGACCCGGCGCTAAGGGAGCGCCGCCCTGTGGGAGATGGGAACCAGAGGAGGAAGAGGAAGAGGAAGAGAAGGAAGAAGGGCCTCCAGAGCGAAAGAGAGGTCTGCGCTCCATTTCTGGGGCCACAATGAGGCAGTGGCAGGCGGAGGGACGGGTCGCGGCGGAAGAGAAAAGGAGGAAGGACCTAGAAGAAAAAAAATGCGCTCAATGCGGCCAGTGGTGGGGAGTGAAGGTGCAGGAATGTGGCGGATGCCTGTGCAAGATCTGCACCGGTTGCTTGGCCCCACCTCGTGATGGGCGCGGAGGGCAAAGCGGGGCTGCAGTGTGCAGGAGGTGCAGAGAAGAGGTCGAGAGGCAACGAGGCGTTCGCAGGGCATCGTGAGAGAATGAGGAAGAGGAAGAGGATGAATCAGAGGAAGAGGAAGAACAGGGAATGGAAGGACACCAATCCGCGGCATGCCCTACATGCCTAAAGACCGTGCCGGACGGGGAAAGATGTGTTGTCTGCACAAGGTTGGCGCACCGCGAATGCCTGGTGACCGGCAACTCTGCCTGGAAGGGCCAACACCACCAATGTGTGGGCAATGAGCTCCTCGAGGCAGACTGCTACCTCAACTTCATCGCGGAGACCCGAGAACCTGCTTGCGTAGCCTGCCTCGAAGGGATGGCGGAGTTCGGCAAAGGATGTGGCATGTACTTGAAAATGTGTCATCTGCGCTGTGGCAAGAGGGGCAAGGAGGGAGTATGGACATGCCACCAATGCTTGGCACGGCCCTCGAAAAGCAAACTAGGGTGTGGAGAACTCTGGAGTGTAGTGCTGCGGAGACGGATGTATGGGGGTTGTCACAGGCACAGCGTGCCATTGTGAGCACTGCGGGGGATGGGCCCATGCACAGTGCGCCACAGAGGTGGGCCAGAATGAGGAGGGGCTGACGGTGTACCGCTGCTCTAGTTGCAAGACCTACGAACGAATCCCCCACTGTTCTACCTGCAAGAAGAGACTGGGCGTGGAAGATATCACCGCCGGAGCCAGGTGTGAGGGCTGCTAGTTGTATGTGCATCAAGGATGCTCCGCGCGGTACCGGAGTGAAGGTGGAGAGGTGGAAACCTACTGCCGCCCTTGTCAACAGCAGCAGCGGCCGGCTGCCCAAGGAAAGTTTACTCGCGTGTTGCAAGAAGGAGACTCTGGGATAGAGTCTTGGAAAAGGGGGGTTGGGGGCATCAGTGTCAGGCGAGGATCCACCGCATCTCCGCTGAGGAAAAGACATATCCGCGGAGGAGAAATCACCGCCATCCATAGATCTACAGAACAAAGGTTCAGCGGCCAGTGAACTGCGGAGGAGGATAACAGGGGAATCACGGAGTGACGGAGAACGCGCAAGGCATGCTGGCTCCCGTGATAGAATTGCGGTAGAGCGTGGGGTGGCGCGGAATCCAGAAGCAATCAAGAAGAGGCGGGAAAGTTGCCGCCGGGAAGCAAAAATGGCTGCGGAAGATTAGGTAAGGAAGGAAGAGAAGGTTGACAATCCGCGGTGAGAAGGGAACATGGGTCGAGCCGCGGAGAAGCTGAAGCGGTCGACGTGCAATGATGCACGGCACCAGGACCAGGCGTCAAAGGGAAGCTTGACCAATGAGAACTGAAGATGGGCAGCGATAATCAAGCAGGAGGACCGGGAGGACGCACCGCACGAAGATGAAGATTCAAGGAATAATACAAGACCGCAAGCGTTCAAGTCGTGGACTAGAGGAAGATGTAGTGGCAGAACAAGGAAGTATAGTAGAGTGTGTGTGTGTGTGTCAAGGACGAGACCCGCGGTGCGTGCAGCGCGCCGTGCGGAGTTCAAGATAAGGGAAGGAGTGATGGGAGGTGACTCAGAGAGCTAGTTTTGGTGGATATAAAGTAGTAGTATAGCAGAGGGACTAGTAGAAGCTGGCTAATGACCGAAACTTGCCTCTCCTTTGTCTAATCTCTTATGACTTGGGTTAATGCAAGTCTATTTCCCGCTCATGAGCTCAAGAGTCCCTCTGTCTCATCAATCCGCGCGAATGCTTGTATTGGTTCACACCCACGCTCTACACATTAAAATCCATACCAGTTGAGGAGCCTGCGACTGTGCTCTCCGCGGAGTGGTTCCGCGGAGGACAAATTCATATCTTCTACGTGTGCGGAGAACCTAGTGCTCCATCCATCCCTCCTGAGAGCAACCTAATATACCACAGAGTGCTGTGGTCACCAGGGAGTACAAGTCGGGCAAGGAGTGCTCTTGGCGACTCTGCGACCTTGCAAACGACTGCGGAACACGGTTCTGCGGGCGAAGGAGTCAGAGGCCACGAGGTGGCGGGCTCTCGTGCTGGCAAGGAGGGAGCCGCGGAGCACTGCCTACGACTAGTACCTAGAAGGTGCGAAGCATCCGCGGAAGTCCAGAGAGGTAGCGGAGGAGTGACAGGCAGTATCGTGGAACAGCAAAATCGCGGAGTAGAAGCAAACGCGGAGTCGAAAAGCGCGGAGCTAGCATTGTGCGCGGCAAAATTGGGGGTATCATATGTGATACGTGGTGTTTCCAAACCAATGTTTCCCCCTCTGACCATTTGTGACTCATATTATGTGTTTTCAACGTTGACCACACACAGCGGATTTCTTTGGTCAAAGGCAGTACATATGCCTACTTTGGCCGGTCATTGTACATGGTAGCCACACCGTGCTACTACTGAATGAAGGTCGTTGTACTTGGTAGTTGAGAACCAGTATTCCCATAGCATTGTTTCCTGTCCTGACCATTTGTGACTCGTGTTATGGTTGGTCAACGCTGACCACCCATATTGAAATTCTGTGGTCATGATCAGTGACATGTGCCTAGTTTGGTTGATTGGTGTGCATGTTAGCCACACCGTGCAATTACGTATTAAAGTTCTTTGTCCTTTCTAGTCAATACATAGGCTTACCAAACCATTTTCTCTCCCTCTGACCATTTGTGACTCGTGTTATGAATTGTCAATGTTGACCACACATAGTGGACTTATTCGGTCGTAGTCAGTGACGTATGCATCCTTTGGTTGGTCACTGTGCACGCTAGCCATACCGTGCCACTGCTTGTTGGAGGTCTTTGTACTTCCTAGTTGATAACTAGTGTTCCCATCCCATTGTTTCCCCCTCTAGCCATTTGTGACTCGTGTTATGAATTGTCAATGTTGACCACACATAGTGGACTTATTCGGTCGTAGTCAGTGACGTATGCATCCTTTGGTTGGTCACTGTGCACGCTAGCCATACCGTGCCACTGCTTGTTGGAGGTCTTTGTACTTCCTAGTTGATAACTAGTGTTCCCATCCCATTGTTTCCCCCTCTAGCCATTTGTGACTCGTGTTATAAGTTTTCAACGTTGACCATATGAAGTGAAATTATTTCGTCATGGTCAGTGACATATGGATACTTTGGGTGGTCACTGTGCATTGAAGCCACATTGTGCCACAACATATTGAATGTATTTATACTTTCTAGTAGATAACTTGTATTCACAAACAATAAGCTTCCACCCTGACCATTTGTGACTCGTGTTGTGACTTGTCAAAGTTTACCACACTTAGTGACATTATTTGGTCATGGTCAGTGATATATGCCTACTTTGGTTTGTCATCGAGTATGGTCCTCACACCGTGCCACAACGCAGTGAAGCCCCTTTTGCTTGCTATGAGATACGTGGTGTTCCCAAACCATTGTTTCCCCCTCTCACCATTTGTGACTCGTATTCAGAGTTGTCAACGTGGACCACACACAGCGGATTTCTTTGGTCAGAGGCAGTAAATATGCCTGCTTTGGTCGGTCATTGTGCATGGTAGCCACATCGCGCTAATACTGACTGAAGGTCATTGTACTTGGTAGTTGACAACCGATATTCTCATAGCATTGTTTCCTCTCCTAACCGTTTGTGACTCGTGTTATGGTTGGTCAACGTTGACCACCCATATTGAAATTCTCTTGTCATGATCAGTGACATATGCCTAGTTTGATTGTTTGGTGTGCATATTAGCCACACCGTGCCACTACGCATTGAAGTTCTTTGTCCGTTCTAGCCAATACATAGGCTTCCCAGTCCATTTTTTTCCCCTCTGACCATTTGTGACTCGTGTTATGCGTTTTCAACGTTGACCACATGAAGTGAAATTTCTTCGTCATGGTTAGTGACATATGCATACTTTGGCTGGTCACTGTGCATTGAAGCCACATTGTGCCTTTTCACATTGAAGGTATTTGTACTTGCTTGTAAATAAATAGTATTCACAAACCATAACCTTCCCCCCTGACCATTTGTGACTCGTGTTGTGAGTTGTCAAAGTTTACCACACTTAGTGACATTACTTGGTCATGGTCAACGACATATGCCTACTTTGGTTGGACATCGTGCATGGTCTCCACACCGTGCCACAACGTATTCAAGTCCCTTGTGCTTGCTATGTGATACGTGGTGTTCCCAAACCATTGTTTTCCCCTCTGACCATTTGTGACTCGTATTATGAGCTGTCAACGTTGACCACACACAGCGGATTTCTTTGGTCAAAGGCAGTACATATGCCTACTTTGGTCGGACATTGTACATGGTACCCACACCGTGCTACTACTGAATGAAGGTCATTGTACTTGGTATTTGAGAACCAATATTCTCATATCATTGTTTCCTCTCCTGACCGTTTGTGACTCGTGTTATGGTTGGTCAACGTTGACCACCCATATTGAAATTCTTTGGTCATGATCAGTGACATGTGCCTAGTTTGGTTGTTTGGTGTGCATATTAGCCACACGGTGCCACTACGTATTGAAGTTCTTTGTCCTTTCTAGTCAATACATAGGCTTCCCAAACCATTTTCTCTCCCTCTGACCATTTGTGACTCATGTTAAGAGTTGTCAATGTTGACCACACATAGTGGATTTATTCGGTCGTAGTCAGTGACGTATGCATCCTTTGGTTGGTCACTGTGCACGCTAGCCATACCGTGCCACTGCTTGTTGGAGGTCTTTGTACTTCCAAGTTGATAACTAATGTTCCCAACCGATTTTTTTCCCCTCTAACCATTTGTGACTCGTGTTATGCATTTTCAACGTTGACCACATAAAGTGATATTATTTCGTCATGGTTAGTGACATATGCATACTTTGGGTGGCCACTGTGCATTGAAGCCACATTGTGCCACTACATATTGAATGTATTTGTACTTTCTAGTAGATAACTAGTTATCACAAACAATTACCTTCCACCCTGACCATTTGTAACTCGTGTTGTGACTTGTCAAAGTTTACCACACTTAGTGACATTATCTGGTCATGGTCAGTGACATATGCCTACTTTGGCTTCTCATCGAGCATGGTTCCCACATCGTGCCACAACGCAATGAAGCCCCTTTTGCTTGCTATGAGATACCTGATGTTCCCAAACAATTGTTTCCCCCTCTGACCATTTGTGACTCGTTTTATGAGTTGTCAACGTGGACTACACACAGCGGATTTCTTTGGTCAAAGGCAGTAAATATGCCTGCTTTGGTCGGTCATTGTGCATGCTTGCCACACCGCGCTACTACTGACTGAAGGTCATTGTACTTGGTAGTTGACAACCGATATTCTTTTAGCATTGTTTCCTCTCCTGACCGTTTGTGACTCGTGTTATGGTTGGTCAACGTTGACCACCCATATTGATATTCTCTGGTCATGATCAGTGACATATGCCTAGTTTGATTGTTTGGTGTGCATATTAGCCACACCGTGCCACTACGTATTGAAGTTCTTTGTCCGTTCTAGCCACTACATAGGCTTCCTAGTCCATTGTTTTCCCCTCTGACCACTTGTGACTCGTGTTATGCGTTTTCAACGTTGACCACATGAAGTGAAATTTTTTCATCATGGTTAGTGACATATGCATACTTTGGCTGGTCACTGTGCATTGAAGCCACATTGTGCCACTTCATATTGAAGGTATTTGTACTTGTTTGTAAATAACTAGTATTCACAAACCATAACCTTCCCCCCTGACCATTTGTGACTCCTGTTGTGAGTTGTCAATGTTTACCACATTTAGTGACATTACTTGGTCATGGTCAACGACATATGCCTACTTTGGTTGGTCATTGTCCATGGTCTCCACACCGTGCTGCGACGTATTGAAGTCCCTTGTGCTTGCTATGTGATACATGGTGTTCCCAAACCATTGTTTCCCCCTCTGACCATTTGTGAGTCGTATTATGAGTTGCCAACGTTGACCACAAACAGCAGATTTCTTTGGTTAAGGGCAGTACATATGCCTACTTTGGTTGGTCATTGTGCATGGTAGCCACACCGCACTACTACTAACTGAAGGTCATTGTACTTGGTAGTTGAGAACCGATATTCTCATAGCATTGTTTCCTCTCCTGACCGTTTGTGACTCGTGTTATGGTTGGTCAACGTTGACCACCCATATTGAAATTCTGTGGTCATGATCAGTGACATATGCCTAGTTTGGTTGTTTGGTGTGCATATTAGCCACATCGTGTCACTACGTATTGAAGTTCTTTGTCCTTTCTAGCCAAGACATAGGCTTCCACACCCATTGTTTTCCCCTCCAACCATTTGTGACTCGTGTTATGCGTTTTCAACGTTGACCACATGAAGTGAAATTTCTTCGTCATGGTTAGTGACATATGCATACTTTGGTTGGTCACTGTTCATTGAAGCCACATTGTGCCACTACATATTGAAGGTATTTGTATCTGCTGGTTGATAACTAGTATTCACGAACCATTACCTTCCACCCTGACCATTTGTGACTCGTGTTGTGAGTTGTCAAAGTTTACCACACGTAGTGACATTATTTGGTTATGGTCAGTGACATATGACTTCTTTGGTTGGTCATCGTGCATGGTCTCCACGCCGTGCCACAACGTATTGAAGCCCCTTGTCCTTGCTATGTGATACTTGATGTTCCCAACCCATTGTTACCCCCTCTGACCATTTGTGACTTGTATTATGAGTTGTCAACGTTGACCACACACAGTGGATTTCTTTGGTCAAAGGAAGTACATATGCCTACTTTGGTCGGTCATTGTGCATGGTAGCCACAGGAAAGAGTGCTTTGTCTTGACTTGTATGCCACGATACCAGTCGTGGATGTTTTCTCCCAACTGATCAAGAACGGGAATGTGTGTCCAGTCGAGGGCTTGTGCTGCCATGATTGTTGGTTGTTGAGAGTGCGTGACAGTTGCTAGTGTCTGTTCACCAGCGGAATTTGAGCAGGTTTGACCCTGCTGAAGAAGGAGAGGGGGCTGAAGAGGGAAGAGAGGATAGAGAGTGCTACTACTGACTGAAAGTCTTTCTACTTGGTAGTTGAGAACCAATGTTCTCGTAGCATTGTTTCCTCTCTTGACCGTTTGTGACTCGTGATATGGTTGGTCAAGGTTGACCACCCATATTGAAATTCTATGGTCATGACCAGTGACATATGCCTAGTTTGATTGTTTTGTGTGCATATTCGCCACACCGTGCCACTACGCATTGAAGTTCTTTATCCTGTCTAGCCAATACACACGCTTGCCAAACCCTTGTCTCTCCCTCTGACCATTTGTAACTCGTGTTATGAGTTGTCAATGTTGACCACACATAGTGGACTTATTCGGTCGTAGTCAGTGACGTATGCATCCTTTGGTTGGTCACTGTGCACGCTAGCCATACCGTGCCACTGCTTGTTGGAGGTCTCTGTACTTGCTTGTTGATAACTAGTGTTCCCGATCCATTGTTTTCCCCTCAGACCATTTGTGACTCGTGTTATGCGTTTTCAACATTGACCACATGAAGTAAAACTTGTTTTTCATGGTTAGTGACATATGCATACTTAGGCTGGTCACTATGCATTGAAGCCACATTGTGCCACTACATATTGAAAGGTATTTGTACTTGCTAGTAGATAACTAGTATTCACAAACCATTACCTTTCACCCTAACCTTTTGTGACTCGTGTTGTGAGTTGTCAAAGTTTACCACACTTAGTGACATTATTTGGTCATGGTCAGCGACATATGCCTACTTTGGTTGGTCATCCTGCATGCTCTCCACACCGTGCCACAACGTATTGAAGCCCCTTGTGCTTGCTATGTGGTACTTGGTGTTCCCAAACCATTGTTTCCCCCTCTGACCATTTGTGACTCGTATTATGAATTGCCAACATTGACCACACATTGAGGATTTCTTTGGTCAAAGGAAGTATATATGCCTACTTTGGTCGGTCATTGTGCATGGTAGCCACACCGTGCTACTACTGACTGAAGGTCGTTGAACTTGGTAGTTGAGAACCGATATTCTCATAGCATTGTTTCCTCTCCTGACCGTTTGTGACCCGTGTTATGGTTGGTCAACGTTTACCACCCATATTGAAATTCCCTTGTCATGATCAGTGACATCTGCCTAGTTTGTTTGCTTGGTGTGCATATTAGCCACACCGTGCCACTGTGTATTGAAGTTCTTTGTCCTTTCTAGCCAAAACATAGGCTTCCCAATCCATTGTTTTCCCCTCTGACCATTTGTGACTCGTGTTATGTGTTTTCAACGTTGACCTCATGAAGTAAAATTTGTTCGTCATGGTTAGTGACATATGCATACTTTGGTTGGTCACTGTTCATTGAAGCTACATTGTGCCACTACGCATTGAAGGTATTTGTATTTGCTAGTAGATAACTATTAGTCACAAACCATTGCCTTCCACCATGAGCATATGTGACTTGTGTTGTGAGTTGTCAAAGTTTACCACACGTAGTGACATTATTTGGTTATGGTCAGTGACATATGACTACTTTGGTTGGTCATCGTGCATGGTCTGCACGCCGTGCCACAACGTATTGAAGCCCCTTGTGCTTGTTATGTGATACTTGATGTTCCCAACCCATTGTTTCCCCCTCTGACCATTTGTGACTCGTATTATGAGTTGTCAACGTTGACCATACACAACGGATTTCTTTGGTCAAAGGAAGTACATATGCCTACTTTGGTCGGTCATTGTGCGAGGTAGCCACACCGTGCTACTACTGAATGAAGGTCATTGTACTTGGTAGTTGAGAACCAATATTCTCATATCATTGTTTCCTCTCCTGACCGTTTGTGACTCGTGTTATGGTTGGTCAACGTTGACCACCCATATTGAAATTCTGTGGTCATGATCAGTGACATGTGCCTAGTTTGGTTATTTGGTGTGCATATTAGCCACACCGTGCCGTTACGTATTGAAGTTCTTTGTCCTTTCTAGTCAATACATAGGCTTCCCAAACCATTTTCTCTCCCTCTGACCATTTGTGACTCGTGTTAAGAGTTGTCAATGTTGACCACACATAGTGGATTTATTCGGTCGTAGTCAGTGACGTATGCATCCTTTGGTTGGTCACTGTGCACGCTAGCCATACCGTGCCACTGCTTGTTGGAGGTCTTTGTACTTCCAAGTTGATAACTAATGTTCCCAACCGATTGTTTTCCCCTCTAACCATTTGTGACTCGTGTTATGCATTTTCAACGTTGACCACATAAAGTGAAGTTATTTCGTCATGGTTAGTGATATATGCATACTTTGGGTGGCCACTGTGCATTGAAGCCACATTGTGCCACTACATATTGAATGTATTTGTACTTTCTAGTATATAACTAGTTATCACAAACAATTACCTTCCACCCTGACCATTTGTAACTCGTGTTGTGACTTGTCAAAGTTTACCACACTTAGTGACATTATCTGGTCATGGTCAGTGACACATGCCTACTTTGGTTTGTCATCGAGCATGGTTCCCACATCGTGCCACAACGCAATGAAGCCCCTTTTGCTTGCTATGAGATACGTGGTGTTCCCAAACCATTGTTTCCCCCTCTGACCATTTGTGACTCGTTTTATGAGCTGTCAACGTGGACTACACACAGCGGATTTCTTTGGTCAAAGGCAGTAAATATGCCTGCTTTGGTCGGTCATTGTGCATGCTTGCCACACCGCGCTACTACTGACTGAAGGTCATTGTACTTGGTAGTTGACAACCGATATTCTCATAGCATTGTTTCCTCTCCTGACCGTTTGTGACTCGTGTTATGGTTGGTCAACGTTGACCACCCATATTGATATTCTCTGGTCATGATCAGTGACATATGCCTAGTTTGATTGTTTGGTGTGCATATTAGCCACACCGTGCCACTACGTATTGAAGTTCTTTGTCCGTTCTAGCCACTACATAGGCTTCCTAGTCCATTGTTTTCCCCTCTGACCACTTGTGACTCGTGTTATGCGTTTTCAACGTTGACCACATGAAGTGAAATTTTTTCATCATGGTTAGTGACATATGCATACTTTGGCTGGTCACTGTGCATTGAAGCCACATTGTGCCACTTCATATTGAAGGTATTTGTACTTGTTTGTAGATAACTAGTATTCACAAACCATAACCTTCCCCCCTGACCATTTGTGACTCGTGTTGTGAGTTGTCAATGTTTACCACACTTAGTGACATTACTTGGTCATGGTCAACGACATATGCCTACTTTGGTTGGTCATTGTCCATGGTCTCCACACCGTGTCGCGACGTATTGAAGTCCCTTGTGCTTCCTATGTGATACATGGTGTTCCCAAACCATTGTTTCCCCCTCTGACCATTTGTGAGTCGTATTATGAGTTGCCAACGTTGACCACAAACAGCGGATTTCTTTGGTTAAAGGCAGTACATATGCCTACTTTGGTTGGTCATTGTGCATGGTAGCCACACCGCACTACTACTAACTGAAGGTCATTGTACTCGGTAGTTGAGAACCGATATTCTCATAGCATTGTTTCCTCTCCTGACCGTTTGTGACTCGTGTTATGGTTGGTCAACGTTGACCACCCATATTGAAATTCTGTGGTCATGATCAGTGACATATGCCTAGTTTGGTTGTTTGGTGTGCATATTAGCCACATCGTGTCACTACGTATTGAAGTTCTTTGTCCTTTCTAGCCAAGACATAGGCTTCCACACCCATTGTTTTCCCCTCTAACCATTTGTGACTCGTGTTATGCGTTTTCAACGTTGACCACATGAAGTGAAATTTGTTCGTCATGGTTAGTGACATATGCATACTTTGGTTGGTCATTGTTCATTGAAGCCACAGTGTGCCACTACATATTGAAGGTATTTGTATCTGCTGGTAGATAACTAGTATTCACGAACCATTACCTTCCACCCTGACCATTTGTGACTCGTGTTGTGAGTTGTCAAAGTTTACCACACGTAGTGACATTATTTGGTTATGGTCAGTGACATATGACTTCTTTGGTTGGTCATCGTACATGGTCTCCACGCCGTGCCACAACGTATTGAAGCCCCTTGTCCTTGCTATGTGATACTTGATGTTCCCAACCCATTGTTACCCCCTCTGACCATTTGTGACTTGTATTATGAGTTGTCAACGTTGACCACACACAGTGGATTTCTTTGGTCAAAGGAAGTACATATGCCTACTTTGGTCGGTCATTGTGCATGGTAGCCACAGGAAAGAGTGCTTTGTCTTGACTTGTATGCCACGATACCAGTCGTGGATGTTTTCTCCCAACTGATTAAGAACGGGAATGTGTGTCCAGTCGAGGGCTTGTGCTGCCATGATTGTAGGTTGTTGAGAGTGCGTGACAGTTGCTAGTGTCCGTTTACCAGCGGAATTTGAGCAGGTTTGACCCTGCTGAAGGAGGAGAGGGGGCTCAAGAGGGAAGAGAGGATAGAGAGTGCTACTACTGACTGAAAGTCTTTCTACTTGGTAGTTGAGAACCGATGTTCTCGTAGCATTGTTTCCTCTCTTGACCGTTTGTGACTCGTGATATGGTTGGTCAAGGTTGACCACCCATATTGAAATTCTATGGTCATGACCAGTGACATATGCCTAGTTTGATTGTTTTGTGTGCATATTCGCCACACCGTGCCACTACGTATTGAAGTTCTTTATCCTGTCTAGCCAATACACACGCTTGCGAAACCCTTGTCTCTCCCTCTGACCATTTGTAACTCGTGTTATGAGTTGTCAATGTTGACCACACATAGTGGACTTATTCGGTCGTAGTCAGTGACGTATGCATCCTTTGGTTGGTCACTGTGCACGCTAGCCATACCGTGCCACTACTTGTTGAAGGTCTCTGTACTTGCTTGTTGATAACTAGTGTTCCCGATCCATTGTTTTCCCCTCAGACCATTTGTGACTCGTGTTATGCGTTTTCAACATTGACCACATGAAGTAAAACTTGTTTTTCATGGTTAGTGACATATGCATACTTAGGTTGGTCACTGTGCATTGAAGCCACATTGTGCCACTACATATTGAAGGTATCTGTACTTGCTAGTAGATAACTAGTATTCACAAACCATTACCTTCCACCCTAACCTTTTGTGACTCGTGTTGTGAGTTGTCAAAGTTTACCACACTTAGTGACATTATTTGGTCATGGTCAGCGACATATGCCTAATTTGGTTGGTCATCCTGCATGCTCTCCACACCGTGCCACAACGTATTGAAGCCCCTTGTGCTTGCTATGTGATACTTGGTGTTCCCAAGCCATTGTTTCCCCCTCTGACCATCTGTGACTCGTATTATGAATTGCCAACATTGACCACACATAGAGGATTTCTTTGGTCAAAGGAAGTATATATGCCTACTTTGGTCGGTCACTGTGCATGGTAGCCACACCGTGCTACTACTGACTGAAGGTCGTTGAACTTGGTAGTTGAGAACCGATATTCTCATAGCATTGTTTCCTCTCCTGACCGTTTGTGACCCGTGTTATGGTTGGTCAACGTTTACCACCCATATTGAAATTCCCTTGTCATGATCAGTGACATCTGCCTAGTTTGTTTGCTTGGTGTGCATATTAGCCACACCGTGCCACTATGTATTGAAGTTCTTTGTCCTTTCTAGCCAGAACATAGGCTTCCCAATCCATTGTTTTCCCCTCTGACCATTTGTGACCCGTGTTATGTGTTTTCAACGTTGACCTCATGAAGTAAAATTTGTTCGTCACGGTTAGTGACATATGCATACTTTGGTTGGTCACTGTTCATTGATGCTACATTGTGCCACTACGCATTGAAGGTATTTGTATTTGCTAGTAGATAACTAGTATTCACAAACCATTGCCTTCCACCCTGACCATTTGTGACTTGTGTTGTGAGTTGTCAAAGTTTACCACACGTAGTGACATTATTTGGTTATGGTCAGTGACATATGACTACTTTGGTTGGTCATCGTGCATGGTCTGCACGCCGTGCCACAACGTATTGAAGCCCCTTGTGCTTGTTATGTGATACTTGATGTTCCCAACCCATTGTTTCCCCCTATGACCATTTGTGACTCGTATTATGAGTTGTCAACGTTGACCATACACAACGGATTTCTTTGGTCAAAGGAAGTACATATGCCTACTTTGGTCGGTCATTGTGCGAGGTAGCCACACCATGCTACTACTCACTGAAGGTCATTCTACTTGGTAATTGAGAACCGATGTTCTCATAGCATTGTTTCCTATCTTGACCGTTTGTGACTCGTGATATGGTTGGTCAACGTTGACCACCCATATTGAAATTCTATGGTCATGATCAGTGACATATGCCTTGTTTGATTGTTTTGTGTGCATATTAGCCACACAGTGCCACTACGTATTGACGTTCTTTGTCCTTTCTAGCCAATACACAGGCTTGCCAAACCATTGTCTTTCCCTCTCACCATTTGTAACTCGTGTCATGAGTTCTCAATGTTGACCACATATCGTGGACTTATCGGTCATAGTCAGTGACGTATGCATCCTTTGGTTGGTCACTGTGCACGCTAGCCATACCGTGCCACTGCTTGTTGAAGGTCTCTGTACTTGCTAGTTGATAACTAGTGTTCCCAATCCATTGTTTTCCCCTCTGACCATTTGTGACTCGTGTTATGCGTTTTCAACGTTGACCACATGAAGTAAAACTTGTTCGTCATGGTTAGTGACATATGCATGCTTTGGTTGGTCACTGTGCATTGAAGCCACATTGTGCCACTACATATTGAAGGTATTTGTACTTGCTAGTAGATAACTAGTATTCACAAACCATTACCTTCCACCCTGACCATTTGTGACTCGTTTTGTGAGTTGTCAAAGTTTACCACACTTAGTGACATTCTTTGCTCATGGTCAGCGACATATGCGTACTTTGGTTGGTCATCGTCCATAGTCTCCACACCGTGCCACAACGTATTGAAGCCCCTTGTGCTTGCTATGTGATACTTGGTGTTCCGAAACCATTGTTTCCCCCTCTGACCATTTGTGACTCGTATTATGAGTTGTCAACGTTGACCACACACAGCGGATTTCTTTGATCAAAGCCAGTACATATGCCTACTTTGGTCGGTCATTTTGCATGGTAGCCACACTGTGCGACTACTGACTGAAGGTCGTTGTACTTGGTAGTTGAGAACCGTATTCCCATAGCATTGTTTTCTGTCCTGACCGTTTGTGACTCGTGTTATGGTTGGTCAACGCTGACCACCCATATTGAAAAAACGTGGTCATGATCAGTGATGTATGCCTAGTTTGGTTGTTTTGTGTGCATGTTAGTCACACCGTGCCATTACGTATTGAAGTTCTTTGTCCTTTCTAGTCAAAACATAGGCTTCCCAAACCATTGTCTCTCCCTCTGACCATATGTAACTCGTGTTATGAGTTGTCAATGTTGACCACACATAGTGGACTTATTCAGTCATAGTCAGTGACGTATGCATTCTTTGGTTGATCACTGTGCATGCTAGCCATACCGTGCCACTACTTGTTGAAGGTCTTTGTACTTCCTAGTTGATAACTAGTGTTCTCAATCCATTATTTTCTCCTCTGACTATTTGTGACTTGTGTTGTGCGTTTTCAACGTTGACCACATAAAGTGAAATCCTTTCGTCATGTTCAGTGACATATGCATACTTTGGTTGGTCACTGTGAATTGAAGCCACATTGTGCCACTACATATTGAAGGTATTTGTACTTTCTAGTAGATAACTAGTATTCACAAACCATTACATTCCACTCTGACCATTTGTGACTCGTGTTGTGAGTTGTCAAAGGTTACCACACTTAGTGACATTATTTGGTCATGGTCAGTGACATATGCCTACTTTGGTTGGTCATCGTGTATGGTCTCCACACCGTGCCACAACGTATTGAAGGCCCTTGTGCTTGCTATGTGATTCGTGGTGTTCCCAAACCATTGTTTCCCCCTCTGACAATTGGTGGCCCATGTTATGGGTTGTCAACGTTAACCCGACATAGTACAATTATTTGGTCATGGTAAGTGGCACATGCCTAATCTGGTTAGTCATTGTACATGGTAGCAACACCCTTCCACTACTTGATGAAAGTATTTACACTTGCTAGTCATGAAATAGCAAAAGGTTTCTCCCTTTGACACCACGTCGGTTTTTGTTTATTTGTTACGCGTAGGAGCCTTCACTGGAATACTCCCTCCCACCCCCATAGAGGGATGTTCTGTGGACAACCTGGAGGACGGATTTGCGACCGCATTATGACACTCCCCTTACCTCCCCCCCCCCACGGCTTAGGCTCAAAGGTAGAGTTGAGGTAGCACAACACGCCCCCTCTCACCAGGTCGTGAGCCTATTCTATATTGCACGTGCGAGGGTTCAAACCCATGACCTATCGCTCATGAATCTAACTCTATAAGCACTAAGCCAACTCACATGGTGTTCGTATGTTGTCCAAATGACATTATAAGGGTTCCTATGGGTAAAGGGCATTAAATAAGGGGGTGTAAGATTGTAGGGTAGTTTTCAAAATTATGAATGATAACAATTCCAGTTTAATCATAACCTGTTGACGCAGACTAAGTTTTGAATTTTGCAACTTCGAGCTTGAATAACCTCTCAACCATTGCTGCGATTGACCAGTTGTAAGAAGGAAAGTTGACAAGACACAGTAAAACTCTTTTTATGATACTTAATGATACAAGAATATTTTGATTGGTCATTGTGCATGGTAGCCATGCCGTGCCACCGCTTATCGAAGGTCTTTGTACTTGCTAGACGATACCAAGTATTCCCAAACCATTGTAGCCCCCTCTGACCATTTGTAACTCCTATTATGATTTGTCAACGTTGACCACACACAGCAGATTTCTCTGGTCATAGGCAGTACATATACCTACTTTGGTCGGTCATTGTGCATGGTAGGCACACCGTGCTACTACTGACTAAAGGTCATTGTACTTGGTAGTTAAGAACCAATATTCTCATAGCATTGTTTCCTCTTCTTACCGTTTGTGACTCGTGTTATGGTTGGTCAACGTTGAGCACCCATATTGAAATTCTGTGGTCATGATCAATGACATATGCCAAGTTTGATTGTTTGGTGTGCATATAAGCCACACCGTACCACTACGTATTGAAGTTCTTTGTCCTTTCTAGTCAGTACATATGCTTCCCAAACCATTGTCTCTCCCTCTGACCCTTTGGGACTGGCGTTATGAGTTGTCAATGTTGACCATACATAGCGGACTTATTCGGTCGTAGTCAGTGACGTATGCATCCTTTGGTTGGTTACTGTGCACGCTAGCCTTACCGTGCCACTACTTGTTTAAGGTCTTTGTACTTGCTAGTTGATAACTAGTGTCCCCAATCCATTGTTCTCCCTCTGACCATTTGTGACTCGTGTTATGCGTTTTCAACATTGACCACATGAAGTGAAATTTGTTCGTCATGGTTAGTGACATATGCATACTTTGGTTGGTCACTGTGCATTGAGGCCACATTGTGCCACTACATATTGAAGGTATTTGTATTTGCTAGTAGATAAGTAGTATTCACAAACCATTACCTTCCACCCTGACCATTTGTGACTCATGTTGGGAGTTGTCAAAGTTTACCACACTTAGTGACATTATTTGGTCATAGTCAGTGACATATGCCTAGTTTGGTTGGTCATCGTGCATGGTCTCCACATCGTGCCAGGACGTATTGAAGCCCCTTGTGCTTGCTATGTGATACTTGGTGTTTCCAAACCATTGTTTCCCCCTCTGACCATTTGTGACTTGTATTATGAGTTGTCAACGTTGACCACATACAGCGGATATCTTTGGTAAAAGGCAGTACATATGCCTACTTTGGTCGGTCATTGTACATGGTAGCCACATCGTGCTACTACTGAATGAAGGTCGTTGTACTTGGTAGTTAAGAACCGAAATTCACATAGCATTGTTTCCTGCCCTGACCATTTGTGACCCGTGTTATGGTTGGTCAATGTTGACCACCCATATTGAAATTATGTCGTCATGATCAGTGACATATGTCTAGTTTGGTTGTTTGGTGTGCATATTAGCCACACCGTGCCACTACGTATTGAAGTTCTTTGTCCTTTCTAGTCAATACATAGGCATCCCCAACCATTTTCTCTCCCTCTGACCATTTGTTACTCGTGTTATGAGTTTTCAATGTTGACCACACATAATGGACTTATTCGGTCGTAGTCAGTGATGTATACATCATTTGGTTGGTCACTGTGCACGCTAGCCCTACCGTGCCACTGCTTGTTGAAGGTCTTTGTACTTCCTAGTTGAAACTAGTGTTCCCATCCCATTTTTTTCTCCTTTGACCATTTGTGACTCGTGTTATGCGTTTCAACGTTGACCACATGAAGTGAAATTATTTCGTCATAGTCAGTGACATATGCATACTTTGGGTGGTCACTGTGCATTGAAGCCACATTGTGCTACTACATATTGAAGGTATTTGTACTTGCTAGTAGATAACTAGTATTCACAAACCATTTCCTTCCACCCTGACCATTTGTGACTCGTGGCGTGAGTTGTCAAAGTTTTACCACACTTAGTGACATTATTTGGTCATGGTCATTGACATATGCCTACTTTGGTTGGTCATCGTGCATGGTCCCACACTGTGCCACAACGTATTGAAGCCCCATGTGCTTGCTATGTGATACGTGGTGTTCCCAAACCATTGTTTCCCCCTGTCACCATTTGTGACTCGTATTACGAGTTGTCAACGTGGACCACACACAACGATTTTCTTTGGTCAAAGGCAATAAATATGCCTACTTTGGTCGGTCATTTTGCATGGTAGCCACACCGTGCTACTACTCACTGAAGGTCGTAGTACTTGGTAGTTGGGAACTGATATTCCCATAGCATTGTTTCCTGTCCTGACCATTTGTGACTCTTGTTATAGTTTGTCAACTTTGACCACCCATATTGAAATTCTCGGGTCATGACCAGTGACATATGCCTAGTTTGATTGTTTGGTGTGCATATTGGCCACACCGTGCCACTACGTATTGAAGTTCTTTGTCCTTTCTAGCCAATACATAGGCTCCCCAATCCACTGTATTCCCCTCTGACCACTTGTGACTCGTGTTATGCGTTTTCAACGTTGACGACATGAAGTGAAATGTGTTCGTCATGGTTAGTGACATATGCATACTTTGGTTGGTCACAGTGCATTGAAGCCACATTGTGCCACTACATATTGAAGGTATTTGTACTTGCTTGTAGATAACTAGTAATCACAACCCATTACCTTCCACCCTGACCATTTGTGACTGGTTCTGTGAGTTGTCAAAGTTTACCACACTTAGTGACATTACTTGTTCATGGTCAGCGACATATGCCTACTTTGGTTTGTCATCGTGCATGGTCTCCACACCGTGCCACAACGTATTGAAGCCCCTCGTGCTTGCTATGTGATACTTGGTGTTCCCAACCCATTGTTTCCCCCTCTCACCATTTGTGACTCCTATTATGAGTTGTCTACGTTAACCACACACAGTGGATTTCTTTGGTCAAAGGCAGTACATATGCCTACTTTGGTCGGTCATTGTGCATGGTAGCCACACCGTGCTACTACTCACTGAAAGTCGTTGTACTTGGTAGTTGAGAACTGATATTCCCATAGCATTGTTTCCTGTCCTGACCGTTTGTGACTCGTGTTATGGTTGGTCAACGTTGACCACCCATATTGAAATTATGTGGTCATGATTAGTGACATATGCCTAGTTTGGTTGTTTGGTGTGCATATTAGCCACACCGTGCCACTACGTATTGAAGTTCTTTGTCCTTTCTAGTCAATACATAGGCTTCCCAAACCATTGTCTCTCCCTCAGACCATTTGTAACTCGTGTTATGAGTTGTCAATGTTGACCACACATAGTGGACTTATTCGGTCGTAGTCAGTGACGTATGCATCCTTTGGTTGGTCACTGTGCACGCTAGCCATACCGTGCCAGTGCTTGTTGAAGGTCTTTGTACTTCCTAGTTGATAACTAGTGTTCCCAATCCATTCTTCTCCACTCCGACCATCTGTGACTCGTGTTATGTGTTTTCAACGTTGACCACATGAAGTGAAAATCTTTCGTCATGTTCAGTGGCATATGCATACTCTGGCTGGTCACCATGCATTGAAGCCACTACATATTGAAGGTATTTGTACTTTCTAGTAGATAACTAGTATTCACAAACCTTTACCTTCCACCCTGACCATTTGTGACTCGTGTTGTGAGTTGTCAAAGTTTACGACACTTAGTGACATTATTTGGCCATGGTCAGTGACATATGCCTACTTTGGTTGGTCATCGTGCATGGTTTCCACACCGTGCCACAACGTATTGAAGGCCCTTGTGCTTGCTATGTGATTCGTGGTGTTCCCAAACCATTGTTTCCCCCTCTGACAATTCGTGGCCCATATTATTGGTTGTCAACGTTAACCACACAAAGTAAAACTATTTGATCATGGTAAGTGGCACATGCCTAATCTGGTTGGTCATTGTACATGGTAGCCACACTGTTCCACTGCTTGTTGAAAGTATTTGCACTTGCTAGTCAATAAAGAGCAAAAGGTTTCTCCCTTTGACACCAGGTCGGTTTGTATTTATTTGTTACGCGTAGGTACCTTCAATGGAATACTCCCTCCCAACCCCCTAGAGGGATGTTCCGTGGACGACCTGGAGGACAGATTTGCAATCACATTATGACACCTCCCCTACCCCCC
>SZWC01000961.1:3403-18044 GCA_023375785.1 Penium margaritaceum
CCCCCCCCCCCCCCCCCCCCGCCTCTCCTCCCTGCCCCTTCATTTCCCTTTTCCTGCTTGAGGAGAAATGATTTGTCACGTTTGTGACCCCTGTTGCAATCTCGGTTTCTGTTGCTTGTTCCACTTTTGCTTCACCAGACTTCTCTAGCAGCCCGTCCTTTCTGCTCCGCACTCATTTTCCCTTGCACCAACTCTCAGCACTCACATGTCTCCTGTTTTCTATCTGCCTCGCGCTGTCGGGGGTGACAGGTGGCGGGGCACCGTCTGAACCAGCGGTACCCGCGAGCGTTTGCAAAGCTGCTGGCGACGGTGGGCCAGTGCTACCTGCCGAAGCTGCGGCAGCACAAGGACGCGGATGTGAGCCCCGTCGTGAACCGCCTCGAGACGTACATCGGCACGCAGCGCTACTTGCAGCCGCCGGAAGGGTCGGTGATGCCGCAGCGCGATATGTCGTCCAGCCTCCGTGCCTAAGCGAGGCACGGCTTGGTGCAATGTCTGGCAATCGGCACTCGACAGTTTTGGCTGAATGGAGGTGGCACCCAACTTCTCAAAGTGTTGTATCCGGCAAGGAGAAAGGAATGAGGAAGTGTGAACACGAAGGAGACTCGCAGTGGCATCTATAATCCACAAGGGGGAAGAACAACCAGAGCGATACACAGGTGGCCAAGATTTTTTATGTTTCATGCTCAACTAGTGATTGCACCCAACGCAGCTAGTCTTCTCCTAAGGCCAACATATGGCCAATGTACTTTTAGTTTCAACAAGGCATGAAAAGTGCCACATTACATCTCATATCTGACAGGAGGCATCCATTCCCCCCCCCCCTATTGAAGCACATGCCTAAACGCTCCTTTGGACAAGTCGTTCTGAAATGTATAACATTCTTATTCTTCACAGAAGGTTTCAAGAGAACAAAGCGGAGACAATTGTACCAGAACTTTCACGACGGAGGAGAGTGCTAAGGTGCTGAGCACCACGATAATTGTGCGATGACTATGCGTTGTTGGGTATGTATGTGTCCAGGGCTTCCAATGACCTATTGGCTTTTGCCCATACTCGTGCTGGGATGCGATGTAAGCATGGCTACCGCGCTCCTGGTGGTGATGTTGCAAATTCAAAACCAGTGGGGACTCAATGACATGCTCGGCCAGCCTACCAGAGCCCAAAGTCACCTTTGTAACTACTGTGTTGCGGGTGGCACCTCAAAGTGTCCTTGGTGGAGCATTGGTGGAGCAGAATAGCCTGAAATGATGTTGGGCTAGTCTAGGCAAGACTATTTCATGCCGCCTCACACACACTTCCACTAAAGTGTGTGGCCTGCTGCGCTGCGCCCACACTTAGTGCCTGAGTGCTGGTTTGTGTGTCACAGACACGTCGTGACCTCTCGCCTCGTTGCACACTCACCAAATTGATGCATGTGATTATCTCTGGAGGTGCGCAGACGCTAGCTCCACAATCGAGGGGCTGACGCTATAATTGATGATGCTGGCACCTTTAATGATGACCCCGCCGTCCAGCATTTGGCTGACCCTGTTGGCGCATGTTCCATGCTTCGCCGCCACACTACCATCACTGGCCAGGCCGCACAGAGTGTGATCGCTGTTCAGTTAATCACGCTTCTTATGCGTGCTGACAAGGCGGCTGATGACAACGGGGTCTGCGGCGTAAAGCTACTTCGTGAGGTGGGCTCTCACCTATCCTTACCATGGTCAATGGCCTCATCCGTGAACTGTCAAATCTCCTCCGTGATGTCAAAGCACATGAGCTGCAGCGCCTCGCCTCCCAGCTTGTCCCGCCAAAGTCCCCGCCTGGTGTTGGGACCCTTAGGGACTTCACTGCCGAATACCTTGCTGTCTGGTGGACCAGTCTCTAGAACAAGCACCTCCACCACTCCGCTGTAATGGGGGAGGCAGCCCTCACTGTTGCCACCTCACCAAACTCCTCTTCCACATCCTCTTTCACGTCCTCTTCCAACACCTCCTCCTCCTCTACCTCCACTGCCAACGTCCTTGCTTCCCATGGCCGTGGAAAGGACAAGGGCAAGGGGAGAGGCAAGGGCAAGGACAAGGGCGTCGCGTCTTCTTCTCACGTTCTCGGCACCATTGCGTATTGGAACTCTGGCTCCACTGAGCAATCTGCTCGCATGTGCCCCACTCTTCCTGATGACCTCCGCCTCACCCGTGCCATGCGTGCTCATTTTGGCGCGTACCTCCGGCCCCATAGTTTCCTCCGCCTCCAGCTCCAGCACTCTCTCGTGCTGCCCCCGTTTAGGCTTGCTCCACCACCGGGGCTCCCTCTCCGCTACTACCTGCTCCATGTCCCTGGTGGTGGCCGCCTCCGTACGGTGCTCCTATTCATGATGGGCCTCTTGCTTTGGCCTACTGTGTGCCATCACGGATCCCCGCCTCCTGTGCTGCCTCTACCCCGGTCCTGTAGCATCGGTTGATGGTGACCACGAGCACCAGCTGGAGGAATCGCTCTTCTAGCTTCTCTGTCTTCGCAATCAGGGAGGTGCGAGTTTTTCAACGGTGGCTTGCAATCCCGTGTGTCACACTTAGAGTGTCCTTTGTGGGGATCCCCCCGGTCATGTCACCGGGTCGTTGTGTGCCTCTGTCCCGCGAGTCGAACAGTGGCAGTCCATCTTCCTTCCTTCTTGTCTTTTTGTTTGTACTCCGTCCAACCCTCCGGTCCTCCTTGTTGGTACTGTTGCAACCTCTGGCAACCTAACCCTTGTGCGCGTCTACGGTGGCTTTCGGATCCTTGACTTTGGGACCACTGATCACATGACTTCCGTTCATTCTTCATTTGTCTCTTTAGGGCCTGTCGGGTCTGTCTATTTTGTTCGCACTGGGCCGGGTCAGTTGCTCCCCGTCCAGGGTGTTAGTGTAGTGCGTTTTGTCGGTCCTAGTGGCACTCTGTTTTTGCCTAACGTCATGTATGTACCTTCATTGGAGCTCAACCATGCTGTCAGTGCCGCCCCTGGACGATCAAGGTATGGACTTCTCTGCCAGTCGTGGTGTTGGCACCACTTTTCTTTGTCCCTCTGGCTAAGCTATCTAACGGGACGTGAAGTGTGACAAGCCCTATCGTGTGCCCTTGCATGCTTCCTATACTCTTGCCGTGAACGCTATCCTTGCTCACGTTGCTCCTTTTCACATGATCGTTTCCATCTCCTACATCACTGCCTCGGTCATGTGCACACTGACGTCATTCAAGCATGCCCCGCCTGTAACCAACCATTGGTCCATCACCCTCCACTTTTCCTTCTCTTTGCCCCACTGACTGTCTTGTTTGTACGCAAGGGAATGTGCATCACTCTCCCTTTTCCCCTTCTGGGTCACCGTCTCCTCACCCTCTTGACTGTGTACATGCGGACGTCAGAAGAGCGGCGTCTACTTTGTCATTGAATCTTGGCTTGTTCAGGTTGAACGTGACTGCACTCACTGCATGTCTTTTGATTTGTGGTGGTTAGTTCCTTGGACCCACTGCCCGTCTGCTTGAGTCCAGAGGGGTACGTTCGGAGACTTCTGCTGCGTACACACCCGAATAGAATGGTGTCTCGGAGCGCTGGAATGGTACGCTCATGGATGGCGTTCGCACTCTGGTGTTTGAATCTGGCTTGCCGCCTGTCTTTACCTTCGAGGCCATGAGCTATATGATGTGGATCTAGAGCCGGGTTCCGCATGGCCTCCTCTCCGCACCATTCCACTCTTTGAGCGCTGGCATTGTGTTTGGGCTGACCTCCGCCTCACTAGGGTTTGGGGTAGTATTGCTTCCATGTGGCTCCCAGAGGACCTGCACAACGGAAAACTCTCCCTTGGTGGCCTTCTGTGCTCCTTTCTTGGTGTGTCTGCTCAGTCTAAGGCTTGGCGCTTATGGGACCCCGTCCATCAGCTTCTCATCGTGTCCTGTGATGCCCTGTTTTGTGAGTCTGTGTTTCTTCGCGACCTCAATCGTCTTTTGTGCGCTGCCTCCCTTGTGCACCTCTCTCAGCCGGGGGAGGGGGGAGTCGGTCCTGTCGCTCATGTAGTTCGTGGTGTTGCTCCTCCTCAGCTCCCACCCTCGTTGTAGTCTCAATCGTCAGGTCATATGCCTATTTTCTCCACATCGTCCAGTGCATCTAGCATCTCATCCTCCCCTATCTTGGCTTCTTTCCCGTCCTCGCCCGTGTCTCCCACATCATCCATTGTGACTCCATCGAGTCCGGCCACTCCTGTTGAGTCCACTGCACCAGTCTCTCCTCCAACTCATGTTTCTTCTTCCCCTCAGACGCACCCCCACGTGTCCTGCTCCTCTCTCCCCTTTCATTTGTGGTGGGTGCCTTCATGCTCTCCCTTATTACCCAAGTGTCTCCACAGCCTCGGCCCGTCCTCCTTAGTCCCAAAATGAGCGTCCCCCTATTGTGTGCACTCCGCATGGACATGCTAGGCTTGGCCATTGGGGTTATACACCCGAGTTTTGCTCTTTGATACGTGGTGCTTACATCAGAGCATGAATGTGCATTGGAAATGGATGTTCTAAGCCACACTGTTGAGTGTCACACCACTATGGCTACCACAGCCTCCTCGCATGAGGCGACGACCTTTCGGCAAGCACACATGGCCTCAGATGCTCAGTATTGGGAGGCCACCATGCGCAAGGAGCTGAATTCCCTTGACAACCATGCCGTATACGAGATGGTCAACCTACCACCAGGGCAGAAAGCCAACAATGTCCATTGTACCTTCTGACAAAAGTACAAGCCCAACGGTGCACTCAACAGATGGAATGCAAAGGGCTTCTTATAAGTCCCAGGCATTTACTTTGATGAGATGTTTGCCCGAGTGCTGCTGAGCCATATGGCCCATCATGAATGGGAGCTAGAACAGATAGACGTGAAAAACGCATTCCTGCATGGACAGCTGGATGAGCATATCTACATGGTCCAGCCTCCCGGGTTCTCTGATGGCACTTACAGATTCTAGCGACTACGAAGGACCCTCTATGGCCTAAAGAAGTCACCTTGGTGTTGGAACCAAGAGATTATGTCCACTCTCAAGAAAGGAGGCTACCAAAGCAGTATGGTGGATCTGTCACTCTTTGTCAGTCCATCGCCAGTCCTGTTCGTTACTGTCCTCGCCTATGTTGACGAATTTTTGATAGTGTCACCCAGACAAGAGACAGTCAAGTCGGTGAAAACGCTTATACATTCCACATAGAAGATGAAGGACCAATGAAGTGCTTGTGTCTTTCTGGGCATGGAGCTCGATCGTGATCACTCGCGTCACACTCTCCACGTCTACCATATTGCGTATGTCCGTAGCTGAGGGGAGGACTTCACCTCCTTACTTGAGTTCGTACACACGGTGTCGACAACTATGACCCGACCTGGACAGAGGTTGTTGAACACATTGGATGTGTCAGCTGGGAGAGGCAATCGATATTATGGACTACCTTCGTGTCATTGGGTCCCTCATGTACCTAACAATGACAACTAGGGCAAATGTTGCCTTTGCCGTGAATTTCCTTGCACAATTCTCACAATGTCCATGACTAGGGCATGAAACATGGAGGGTGAATTACGATTTGTCATGTATGTCATCCCCACGTCCTGTACTGGTCCTTGTCATTGGGCACAGCCATGAGTGGTAGTTGATGGTTACACTGACAACGACTTGAGCCATGATGTAGATGCTTGTAGCTGTATAGGCTATGTCTTCCTTTTTGGTGGGACCGTTGTGTTGTGGAAGAGTGGTATGCAGGACTGTGTGACATGTAGGTCTAGTGAGGCAGAGTACGTTGCCCTTGGCGCAAGCACATGTGAGAGTGTGTGGATGTGTCGTCTGTTGGAGCAGCCGTGTTTCTCCATCCATTGCATCACACTTTGGTGCAACAGTCTAAGCACCAAGGCTATCGTAGAACATAGTGCAATGCATCACACTTTCACCAAGCATATCGACGTTGAACATTATTTTGTGCGTGAGCGCGTGGCTGAAGGTGATGTCCAAAATTTCTGGGTCGACAGTCGACAGCAAAGAGCTGACTTCCTCACAAAGGCACACGTCACCAACGTCTTCAAGGTAGCTCTTCATGCATTTGGTTTGTTGTGTGCTCGTGATGCTCCTGGATGAGCACTCATCTTGATGTTTGTGTATACAGTTCCGTGTCACGTCTTGTGAAACGTGTATGTGCTGGTGAGTCTGTGCTTGTGTACGTCGACTGTGGGTCATGGAGGATTGTTGGTTTGTGTGTCATGAACTCTGGCCTCGTTGCAAGCTAACCACACTGATACAGGTAATTGACTATGGAGGTACATAGACGCTGGCACCATAGTCGAGGGACAGATGCTACAGTGCTACTAAGAGGAGACAATGTCATCCGTGCCTCTTGTGCATCTCCCACAAGCATGCAGGAACTTGTTTGTTTATTTTTTTTTATTTTTTATGGTGACAAGTTGGTGAAATGCTTGAGTTCCTCGTGTTGCCGGGTTGTTTCTTCCAAACTACATGCTATCGTATTCTTATCCGGCAGCTTACTTTTAGGTGGGACTAGAAATTCTTGGGGAGGGATGCGATTTCTCATGCAAAGAATGACGCAAGCGATTTTGAGCTTGCTTGCTTGTGATCTTGTCACCACCCACCTAACAGGTCTGTTGCTTGTTACTCATTTTCTATGCATGTAACTTCCCTAACATTGCGTGGAGTCTTCACACAATGATGCCATGATTGTCATGGTTCCTTTCTTCCCGAACTCCTCATTGCTTACTCACTCACCTCAGCTTCTTACGTTGAGCAACACCTGTTGCTAAACTATGAGAGGGAAAGCTCAGACTCGAAAGTTAGCGCCTCATTTGCAATTAGAAGTGAATTATGATGGATTTGACAGCTAGAATGAGGTTTGGTGAGAGGCCACTTCAACACTTATCTAAGCCCTCACCTTTGTGAGGCTTGTTACCCAGTACCCAAGTCAATTAAGAAGATTGTGCCGCAGGCCAGCCTCTCCACATGGCTTGAACGAGTCCCTGGACTATGGGCAGTTTGATGGCATGGGTTGAGGGTTGGAGACCCTCATCACCGCGGTTTTTGTCCCGTGGGCCAATGTTCCTATACCAATTCATTACACTGGTAACAAGGCACCAGGATTTGAGTCCCTCTGTGGATGCTGAAGGCAGGTCCACTCCTAGGTGGGAAGAGTGTAGCGTTGGCCGACCTCTGCACATGGCTTGAACGGGACCCTGGCGTGTTGGCAGTTGGACGGGATGGATTCAGGGTCGGAGACCTTCCATCAACATGGTTTTTGCCCAGTGGGCCAAGCTTCCCATCTAATTTTTTACAAATATGTAATTTTTTCTCACCCGTGGGGTTTTCTCGGTGAGCCCTGCGAGAGGACTGACAGCCCCAAACCGAACGACTTCCGTTGTTCCTGAAGATTGGACCATACCATAATATTTATGCTGCAAACCCATTCGTACAATCGCAATCAAATAGAAAATTCACATAGCAAAGTTATGGCTGCCTGAACCTTGGAAAACTCGATGCTACTCAAAGCAGTCGCCTATGGCTGTTGGTGACATGAGTGATGGTGGCTGCTGCCGATGGAGCTTGACGCATACTGTAACCAAGTGTAAGACCCCACACGAGGAGAAGAAAGCCACTTCTCTCATAATAAAGCGACGCCCCTTCAATTGCTAGATGACTGCCATCATGAACGTTTGCCGAGTCAATCATCTACATGAGCATGTATACCAGTCAAGATGTCACAGCATAGATCAGTGAGATAATGTACATGCAAATCAAAACACTCCTCCATGACATGTGGAGACCATTACTCATATACGTGTGCAAGGCATACATCGATAGTGCACATCACAAGTCACGCTCCTCCATGCTCTCATGCCCCCGTATTCCAGCAAATCCACACAAGTGTGAAGGTGAGCACACGAGGAGTGAGAGAATACATGAGACAACACACGATAAGGGAGCTCACAGATATAGGATCGTACACTCACAGTACAGACCAACTAACAAAACAATATTTTTGAATAATGCATGCTTTACGGCCTTGGTCAAGAAGTCAGCCGATTGTCACGCGGTCCTGATGCTGCTCTTATGTAATAAATTATGCATGTAGTGATACTCCACGTTGATGTATTTTATGCCTATGTGATGAAAACCATCATTATCCGCAATGGCGATGGCACTTTCATTGTCACAGTGCAATGTGATGGGTGATAAAGGCGAACAAAATTCATAGAGCAGACGATGGAGCCGCAAGAATTTGAATGCACTAGTGCCTGATGCCCCTTATTCTACCTCTGCAATACTACGTGTAATGCATCCTTGCTTGCCACTATGCCACAAGACAGCTGTGTCACTGAGAAGGAAAATCCATCAAGTGCGGCCTTTTGCCATCTTCACTCTGAGCCTACTCACTATCCTTGTAACCTTAAGTGAATACAAACAGCTGATGGCGGAATATCAATCCCTGACGTGTGATAATCACAACTTATCATGCTACACAAGTCGTAGTATCTAAGTGTAGCTAGTCTTGAGAATGAGAGTGCTGAGCCAGATTTTTCACGACAAAGGCAATGTCTGACCGTTTGGTGGTGGCGAGGACAATGAGTGACCCGATGACACGAAGAAATGTAGTCACGTCCACACTCATACCCATTGTGTTAGCATCACAAGCTTTTAGCTTGATTTGGCCGTCTTGGGTTATGGGAGTGGATATTCGGTGTGCAGTAGGTAGGAGGTCTGCAAAGTGCTGAGCCAATGTGTGCACGTAGGCTACCTGATGCACATGTAGAGTATCGTGGGTACGGTCGTACTCGATCTCCATGTCCAGAAACACCTGTGCAAATCCAAGAACTTTCATCTTCTGTGTGGACTGTAGCACATTCTTCACTCATCCGAAAGTGGCGAGGTCAGGCAACACAATGAGCAGATTGTCCACGTAGATGAACACAATGACAAGGGTGGTACCCAATGGGATGAAGAAGAGAACCGGGTTTACGGTGCTATGCTTCAAACCCCCCTTCAAGATGTGTGGCTGACCTTTGTGTTCTAGCACCTTGATGATTGTTTGAGGACATAGAGGGCATTCCGTATTTGCCAGACACAACTAATGCCTTCATCAAAAGCTATGGGCTGGACCATGTAGAGCTCCTCACCATCAAAACCTTCATGCAAGAAGGCATTGCTCACATCCATGTGGTGGATCTCCCAACCATGTAGTGTAATGTTGAATTACGCAAACTAGTGGCAAAACGGTCAACCGAAATAAAAATCTGGTTGAAGTCCACTCCTGGTACCTATGCACAACCTTTGGCGGTGAGCAGGTCTTTGTACTTGTCTAGCATACTGTTCGGCTTGCACTTGCAATAGAAAATCCTTTTGGACCCAATGGTTTTGCTACATAGGGGCACGTCGACCAGCTCATCAATACACATCATGCTCATCAATAGCGGGCAGTTTCTCCTTGCAAGGAGCGTTCTACTAGAAAGCGTCAGGTGCGGCCCTAGCCTCTTGGAGGTTCGGTGGATCCGCTCCCTGCAAATACTACCTGGTTGTTGAAAGGCAAGCGGCGTTGAGGCCCACTAGAGCATGCGAAAATGAGACATGTATAGCACGTCGATGCTCCTTAGATATCAGGGCAGAACCCTATACGGATCCATGATGAAGGTCCATTGCGACGACGGCAAGGACGCTCAGACTGAAGGCTTTCATTCCTAGATCCCAACTCATCACAGCGTGAGAAGGGAGTGTGGGACGGAGGGTAGTGGCTGGGGGGGAGGGCGAATGCTGCTGGGATGCATGCGTGATGGAGACAATGGGATGTGAGGACAAAGATGACCACTAGGAATGCGTGGATATTTCCAACCAAAACTAGAAAAGTGGATGTGCCGGGGTCGAGGAGGCAAGGACACGATGGGTCGCTCTACTGGAGTGACCGACTCAAGAAAACTCCTCGACTCATCGACCGCGTTTGTGACCAGAGTGACCAAATCCATCACCAGGATGGCGGAGCCCGCGGGTGAAGAAGTAGACTCGACCACCATGTCAACGAATTCAGTGATAAAAGAGATGGACTCAGATGTGTGGTGAACATCCTTAGGAACAGACTCATATCGGGACTCAGGTATGGCGGGGGTCTCTGGTGTGTGTAGATATGTACGTGATGCGGTGGAAGCAAGGAATCTGGACACTGACCAACGGGAAGCAACATTATGCACTAGTGCGGAATCTCCCCCACGTGATGGCGGCGACAGGCTCGAAAGGGTCCCAAAGCATTCAAAAGATTGTGTGAAAAAATCTCCTCAAAGAACAATGCACTACGTGACTCGACGATGCAATACCAGACAGGATCCTAGAACCGCCAAGCCTCCGACTAACGAGACACCCCGAGGAAGGTACAGAGTCAACCTCCGGGAACCAGCTTGTTGTCCCGATGGTCCTCTAAGAGACAGACTCTAGCGACACAACCCTAGATGCACGTAGGATGAAGATGTACGTGCTGCCAATACCAATGTTGGTAGGGATTGACAGGACGAGACATGGAAAGTTGGAGAACATTGTTTCAAACCTGTCATGTATGACATGGCCTTGAAGAACAAGCCCTTGGATAGATCTTACTCAATGCGCATAATGTGGACCGCATCAAGCATTACTCAACACTCAGAGAAACCATTATGCTTCGGTGTGTAGGGTGCACACGCTTCATGATTAATGCCACAGATGTTGAGGAAAGCATCCGCCGTCCATAAACTCAGCATCTCGGTCAGAATGGAAGTTGCAAAGGAGACGACGACACTTGCGCTCTGTGATGAGGAGCCAGTCACAAATCGTAGTCAGTGCGTCACTCTTCTGCAGAAGAAAAATTACCCATATAAAACAAAGGCAGTCTTTAGTGAGGGTGAGAATGTAATGATCACGTTCCGTAGTAGACTTGGCATGTAAGGGATCCATGAGGCCCAAAATGGGCCAGCTCAAGCGGGTGGATGGCGCAAGAAGAGGAGACTGGAAAAGATGACATGTACATCTTGCCTTGACCACAGTGGTGAAATAAAGGACACAAGGTTAAGCTCAAGGCCAAGCACAAACAGTTCATCACTGACGTAGACGTCACCAGACGGATGGAAAAAATGGACAACAACACCACGAACACGAAACACCTCATCGGACCCAGTTCGAATACGCTCGACATGGCCAACCGGGCCAAGCATAGTGAACGCCTGATGAAAAGATGTCATGTGATGCATAACAACGGAGTCCATCATCCTAGTGCCATCAAGGTCACGGACAGACGTAGTAAGGTTGTAGTATGCGGCCTGACATGACGTGGGCAACGGGCGATGTGCATGAGACTAAGATGAAAAACGTGCCTGCCAATTGTCAAGCCAGGCCAAATCCTCCAAGATGCGAATAGGAGCACAACGACCATCCAAAGGCGGATCACCACGGAGAGAAGTCTCAGTGTGACAAGTGTCTGTGACCTCCTGGCTTGTAGAAATACAACTTGTGTTTCCTTAGGACTGAAGGGAAGGTATGCCGAGGTAGTGTGCGATGAATTGCTTCAATTGGTGCTCAGGAATAGAAGGTTCAGGAGTCAAGAGGTACTGCAGTGTGGTCATGCTGAAGGGAGGTACTGAGGTGCAACTGATCTACGATAGTGGAGGTGCGGGATAAGGAGACCATGCAGGAACGGTCCCGACGGGATGCATGGAAGGAGCTGGGGACCAAATACAACTGCTACGGTGCTGGTGGAGGAGGCGAATGCTGAGGAAGTGGATGAAGCACCAACATGAGAGGTAGCGGTGGCTACAGCCGTACCAAGGCACCGCTCATGCTGGTGACACTTGGCGCTGAAGACATGAGACTTGCCAGTGGGTGATGGACAGGTGTACCAATCATGTCCCGGCTGGACATAATTGTGGCAGAGAAGATAACCTTCATGGGAGGATCTTTCGTTGGATGGCTGCTTGGTCTTCTCCTTCTCCTTCTTTCCACATCCCTCTTTGCCGTGGCCAGCACCACGCATGAATCCGGCTGCACAAGGGGTCCCAAATGACGGAGACATAGGAGAGGAGGAGCTCATTGCTGCCATGCTTATTTATCTCCACGCTACAGGCGGATGTCCTGAATCGCCTCCACCAATGTAAAGATCGTGGGATGAAAACCAAGATATCATAGTGTCCAGGGAAACCATGGCCTTCAGAATACTAATGTCAAAGTTGATGAGGATCTTTGCGTAGTCGGGCGTTGCGCCATTATTGATGGTAGGGAGGGTGGCCGATGGAGGAGGACCAGCCTTGCCGATTCGACAAAGAAGATCCTATGTGTGGCACCAATAAGCAGTGGAAGATTCCGAGTCACTCAGCTTGAGGTCGTTGATGTTTTGTAGAAGGTAACTGATGACGGCCTGATCAAAGCATGGTAGGGACGTGTTAGGGTACCCCAAGCCTCATGAGGGTCAGGGTTGATGCCGGCATGAGGTTCGCCAATGAAGGGCTTTAGGTAAGTGCGATCATTCTCCAGTGCGGTGAAGACAAGGGTTTGAGTTGTACGGCCCGCGTCGAATAACTGCTTGTGGTTGGAGGAGTCGTAATTCAGGGTGAAGCAAGGCCTGTGAACATCACCTTGAGCTCACAAGGAAAACAATTTCTCCTTGGACCCAAATTGTCCTGCCTCAAGGTGGCATGGTGCCTCAAAATCCTTTGGCATGCATTAAGTACTGACTGTAGTGCCTACGGACCCTACGACAATAGAGACAGATTACTACTGTTGCTAGTGCTGGTAGGCTACCGCCTGGGCTATAGAAAAGGCTGTGGGACTAGGTTGGCGAGGAAGAGGTGGCTGAATGGGTGTGGTTGTCTAAGATAACTTTAAGGTGGCTAAGAGTGTGGAAATCGTCAACTTGTTACGGAAGGGCAATGACTGGGCCAGTCGGCAGCGTCGTAGTTATAGAGGTGGACTACATGGCAGTAACGGTAGTGAGTCCGGCCATGGTAGTAAACGGCGGATTCTGCCACTATACTACGTCTGCTACTGATAGATAGTAAGCGTTCTTGAGAATATTTAGTAAGAAATTTTATTGAGGAGTTGAATTTAGGAGAAAAATTGAAGTTTGTATGGTTTCTTTCAAGAATACCCTTCCCATTCTAGGGTACCTCCTTTGAGGATTTTTTTTGATGTATCCATTCTCTCTACTAATGGTTGGTGGCCGACAACCCCTCCATCCTCATGATGCCAAGGGTAGAAGGAAGTGCGAAAGCTCACACAACTTGTGTGCAGTCTTTGCGACTGGCTTGGCTGCTGTTGCGACTAAAGTTAGGCCCCCGGTTCTCGGGGCTGCCAAAGTGCGACTACGAGGGTCGCCACCGCTTTTGACATCGTCGCCGCCCTGAGGTTGTTGCTAGTGTGGGGTTACTGTTGCTGCCAGGGATGCTATTGCTAATTCTGTTGCTACTATTGTTGACACTATCCATACTGATGCTACTACCACTAGTGTTGTAGTTGCTCCTTTGCACTACTGTAGTTGTTGCTACGTGCTGCTCCTATTATTGTTGTACTACCTCGCTGATTCTCTTACGCGCTAATCCTGTTGATGTTGCACTATTGCTATTGTATTTCTACAATGCTACAACGTCTACTGTTACTCCCCTACATACGTACAAGTGGAAGGAGCGGCTGCACTTTGCTGCCAAGTTATTGATTATGTGGCCGTCGTTATACATGTGAAATGTGCAACCATGACACGCCGCAAAAGAGGGTCCAAAGTTGTGGACCGATGAAATCAAACCACACTTTTTGTGTCGCAAGATTGCCGTGGACGACACATTCACGGTGATCGATTTCCTTATCGCGCGAGCCACATCGGCTCGCAAACATTCCGCAATGCCACATCAACTCGCAAGGCCCACTTGCCGCCCACGCTTTCCCTGTCGTAATGCAGTCCGACAAGTGTCCATCTTTGGTCCCACACTTTCGGAATGTCAATGTTTCGTGATTCAACGAACTAAAGTTGATCGACGGCTACAATAGACTATGAATGTCTGGAAACATTGAGGGCATCTCCATGCATCGATAGATAGAGATTTTGAGATACAAAAAAATGTAGGAAAGCGGACGGTCTGGATGACAGCGTCACTACAGTAGTGCATCACGATGGCTTCCCACCGAAGACAACACAGGGCCCACACCATCGTGTGGTCGGCCTGAACAGTACCCCATTTCCGTGACCCATTTTCTGTCCATTTTCTGTTTCCCGAATGAGCCGCTTCGGGCAACGTTTGCGACTCCTCTCTCTTTCAGCCAGTTCCATCCAGCCTCTAGGCGGATGGAGTGGCATGCTGCGAGTGACGAACATCACTACGGATGGACCTGTCCAGGACGTAACATCTAACGAGAAAGGATCGCCGTAGAGATATATGCCGATCGAAAAATCTAGATCGTCCATCTAGTGAAATGGACTCCGAATCAGTCTTTTACCTGGGCGGGATGGTGTGAAAACCCCATCGATCGATCAATGGAAACGTACTGATTGACTGAAAGCTGACAACGTGCGGAGGGCGCGCACGTAGGTCCCACTGGGCTCAACAAATACGCCCACTGGGCATACCCATTTACCACCCCCCCCCCCCCCCCCCCCCCCCCCCCCCCCC
>SZWC01000961.1:23862-35061 GCA_023375785.1 Penium margaritaceum
GGGGAGGGGAAGGGGGGAGGGAGGGTGAGGGAGGGGGAGAGGGGGAGAGGTAGTGGGAGGGGGAGGGGGAGGGGTGGCGAAGGTTGGAGGCGGAGACAGGAGGGAGGTAGGGTGTGAGGACGGGGGTGTGCAAGGGAGTGGGGAGGGGGGAGAGGGGGGAGGGTGTTGAGGGAAATACAACAAGCATCAACAGTTGCAGAGTACAACACTATGCCTTATTTAATGTTCCACTCACTACACCTTCAACTTAAGAGTTAGAATGAGTCGCTTGCTACCCGGAGTGTTGAGCACGCGAGCTTCTTGTGTTCCTTTTCCAAGAATGGACAGTACACGTACGTTTTATGGGGGGATTCCTTTAAAGTTTGCTTTTTCATGCTTTAGCGGACATCTTGTCGATGTGGAAGGATTAAACTTTGCATAGTTATAAGAAGACTGAGATTGGGTGTAGGTAGTAAATAGGGAAGCTAGGAAGCTAGGGAGTGGAGGAACTCACGCGATCAGGGGACACCATACACTGAAAACTTGCTTGAGAGAGGGGGGCGTGAGAGATGTGGGAGAACTAGCACCGGTCGACGAGGTGTATTCAAGGGAAACAATTGAGGGGAGGATCGAGGGAGCGTAAGAGAGCAAGCAACACTATGGAAACAAGCTCGCACTTCCACACCACGAGAAAAAACAGGTACCATCGAGAGTGGATGGTGGGAAGTGAAGAGTTCATACAGTGAAGCGATCGCCACTCAAGCATCATGCTTGGGTGAGTGCGTGAAGAGGAGCCCACTGCCAACCCCGCGGTTGAGACACACACTACAGAGAAAAGCGTGAGCGGTCGCTTCCACGACAATCTGGCGCATGACGCAAGCAGCAGTTGCAACTGTGAGCAACCCACACCAAGCAAAAATCGGTGGAAAATGCAAGCATGCTAGTACGCTCCATATCATCATAAATTTTCTGACCGCATGCATGGAAGTTACGACCATTAAGCCAACACAACAATGGTCAAAGTGCTGTTAACAAGGCCATTGGCTCAAGCCCCGAGCTGTACGACTGCACAGGACCGTGAGACTGTTGAAGTTCGTTGGCCACTCACAACTCTGTGCCCTCTTGCCTCCACACACTGTGCACACACCTGTACAGATTGAGTGACAATGGCCCTACCTGGGGAAGATGCAGGCGTGCCAGCTCTGGCAGGAACAATGGACGTCTTCATGCTGCAGCTGCTGCTGGACTCAGAGACAACTCTTGATGTGCTCGTGGCCATTGTCTGATTCTCTATGCTTTTCTATGACTCTGAGATGCGGTAGATGCTAGGGCCCGTACATTCTCACTGCCGTGCCCTGCATCATGTTGCTTGCCTTGAGTGTTTTCTGGGGGAGCTGCATTTTCCGGGTGCTGATCCTCAGGAGGCCACCGTGCCGGGTTCACCCGCGCATTGGTGAGCAGCCGCCGTCTCGGTTTCATGCCGAGCGGTCGGGCTCGACCCCCGGGTAGCGGTGTGTGCTCGCTTGGGTGTGATGCCCGTAGCGGGTGCACACTCACCGGTGGCTAAGGCTCGCTCGCTCCCCCCTCACTCATTGTGTTTTGGTGTACCCGAGCTAATGAAGGCAAGCTTTCCGCATCCATGGCGTCGTGTGGCTCTCGCACGTGGTTGCTTGCTCTCGCACATTCAGCCTAGGAAATTTCCGGGTAACTACTGGTATCAAAGCATGTGAGTCACCTCGCCCACTGCTCCTCGATCCTGGTCAGTCGCTTCGGCGCACACTCGAGCCACTCTCGGCCACCGAACCTCACCGCAGCAGCGAGTCTTCGCTGCGCATCTCCTCGGCGTTGAACAGCAGCGCCACCTCGTTCCGTGGTGCTCATCTGAGCTCCGCCCACGTCACATCGTTCTCTCACATCGTTCTCTCCCATCCACGGGCGACACCTTGCGGAACCCGATCTCCTTGCTCCATCGTTCGTCCGGAGCACCCTAGGCCACACTCTCGGCCATTCTCCACTAATCTTACTGTCGGCATATCTGTGCCGTCTGGTGGGTCCTGACCTCGCCTCTCTTGGTCTCTCTTGGCTGCTCTCCTCAGCCCGTGAGGCATCTAAGGCTGCACCTGCTGTACCCGACCTTGACACCACCACAGCGTCTGCAACTGCTCTCCTCTAACCAAGTGCGCCGTGTACATCCCTGACCTGCAGCAGCAGGCCCATCCCCGCGGACGCATGGCCCACTCCACCCTCGGACACGGTGCATCTCCACCGTGCATTGCACCACCTCCTTGCCCAACAGCTCCTCTTGTCTTCCGCAGTCCGGGTGGTGCGCTTTGTGCGAGTATCTCGGCTGCGGCAGCAGCCCACTCGGCCCTCCACGCTGGCGGACGACGACGACACCCCCTTGTGGGTGCGCATGCTCGACCACACCTACTGGCAGGAGGACATCGACGCCGCAGCAGAGCGCGAGAGGGAGGAAATCGATCGCCAAGTCTACACCCCAGACGACCTACCACAGTCACCGCCCTTGTCTCCAAGAATGCAACCCTCTAGCAGCTCCCAACCTCCTGAGCCTGCAGCTGCACCTACTCCTGCTCCGCCTCCTACCGCAGCAGGGTCCACCGCGACATCCACCGCATCTGAGGTGCCAGGCGTCATCCCGGTTCTTTCCGTCCACACCGACTCAATCGGCTTGGCAGGCGCCATCTCGACGCAGTGGCTGGTGCTGCAACCACCTTCGCAGCAACAGCCAGGGCCTGCCGTGCCCCCGCACAGACAGCCGTTGGCCGGGCAGCTGAAGCGTACGCGCAGACAGCTGGCTCCCTCACTCTGCTGGCAGCTGCTGCCGCCAACATTGCCACACAGATCACAGTAGCCGCAGCATCTATCGCCACGGCAGCCTCCACAGCAGCAGACGCCACTTCCAGCTCCGTCGGATCCATTCGAGCATCAACTGCTGCAGCAGTACTGACGCCTACCGGTGCTCCGCGTGACACAACATCACCCATCACCACCGACGTTCTAGTGGCATCGGCCTCTGCTGCAGTCGCTGGAGCCACTGCGATAGAACTTCTGTGTCTTACCGTCGCGGTTGCCGGCTGGATGGCGGTTCTATTCTCCTCAGCTGCAGCTGTTGTGCCGCCGCTCTTCACTCTTCTCCTGCGTCATTAGTTCGGTGAGCATTGCCTACCCATTGGCTCTCTACCCTCCTTGCACTCTTTTCTCACTCCACTCTCATTTCCTGTTCTTCAGTCCATCATGCCTGCACCAGAGGAGACTATAGAGGCCGTACAGGCTGCTCTTAGTGAGGCGCAAGCAGAACGCTGCAGAGCTGAGGATGAGCTTCACAGGGGACAGGAAGCACAGCAGGAGCTAGCTGCTACAGTGACCGCACTAGTCATTGAGCAGCTGCGTGCCATTCCTACCTTTGCCGCAGTTCTACCTACCACAGAGTCTGCATCAACAGACTCGTCTACTCCCTCTAGTGGTGATGTTGCCAACTTTTCCTCTCCCTCTCTCTCCGCAACAGCCTTTGCCCGTCCTCTGCTCCCAGCTCGGCAGAAGGACTTTGAAACTCCACCACCACAGTTCACCTCCAAGCTCACGTTCACATCCTGGGAAACGCGCTTCTGCGCGTGTGCCCAGGGCGAGCTTCTCTGGGAGTACTACTCCCCCGCAAAGGCGCCGTTTGTGCCACAGCCTACAGAGGCTGCTCGCGCTGTGCAAGCTCTCATCAACGCCGGTCCAGAGAGTCTTCTCGACGATATTAGTAAGTACAATGCGGACCCTTCCCGTGGCACGCCCGCTGACCCTGTCGGCGCCTACGCTCTTATCTGCCGCCGCAAGACAGTGACTGGACACGCTGCCCAGAGCGCCCTCACGGTGCAATTCAACACCTTGCAGATGCGGGCGGATGAGACTACAGATGAGTATTGGGCGCGCAACTTGCGCCTACTGCGTGACCTCGGCAGGGCCGCCCCCGGTCCTCTCTCCGCCTGCCTCTCCATCGTTGCTGGCCTCATTCCTGAGCTGTCTGACTTGTATCTGCACGTCTCTCAGGCCGAACTTGAGCGTCTTGCCTCTGATCTTGTTCCTGCTGATTCCCCACCTGGGATCGGCCCCCTCTTCGACTTCACTGCATCGCGTCTCACCGACTGGTGGACTGCCTTGCAGAACAAGGGCATGCATCGTGCTGCCTTGGCTGTTGTCACCACCTCCTCCTCTTCTTCCTCTGCCGCAGCTTCCTCTTCCTCTTCCTCGTCGCAGGAAGCAGCAAATTCCACTCAGGGTGCCTCCCGGGATGGGGGTGGTGGATCCGGTCGTGGTGGTGGTCGCGGGGGCAAAGGCCGTGGGGGTGGCCGCGGTGGCAAAAGCTCGGCCCCCACCGCTGTTGACGTCACCTGTTGGAACTGTGGCGCCTCTGGTCACTCTGCACCAAAATGCCCTGCCCCTCGTGACGATGCCCGGCTGGCCTCCTCCATGCGAGCCCACTGGGCACGCACCGGTGTCATTGCCTCCTCTGCCGCTGCTGCCGTGACTGTCGCCTCCTCCTCATCGTCCTCCACTACCTCCGCGCTCTCCACCACCTCTGCCCCCCTTCACCCGACACCTCAGGCACCCAACCCCTATGGTTAGATTCCTCCTCCATCTGGCCCTCCGTACTACGGCCCCCCGTCCTCTCACTGCCACGTACCCCACTGGGCACGTGACGACGGGCACTTCTCTGACCGCTCCTCCGACCGCTCCTCGGAGCGCTCCTGTGATCGCCGTGACGAGGAGCGCACCCTTGAGTGCCGACTGGCGTAGCTTCTTCACCTTCGCTCTCAGGGAGGTGAGAGTGTGAATGGCCAATCCCACGTATCTGTTTGCGAGTCTTCGGTCACTCTTTGTGGTGCCTCCTCTGGTGTGGTTCAAGGGGACATGCCTGATGATTGTGCCTGGATTGAAGAATGGCAGTCCCACACGTATCCCACACGTCTTGGCTGCTCGTCCCCCCTCTCTGCCCGCGGCACTGTTACTGTCTGTCTTGTTTTCCCCTCCACTTGTGCCTCACCCGGCCTCTGGATCATTGACTCCGGGGCCACACATCACATGACCTCCTGTCGTTCCTCCTTCGTCTCTCTTGGCCCTGTTCAATCCGTTCGTTCTGTGCACACTGGCTCCGGCCAGTTGCTCCCTGTCCAAGGTGTTGGTGTGGTCCGCTTTGTAGGTCCTGGTGGCACTGTCTACTTCCCTGATGTCCTATATGTGCTTGACCTTGAGGTCAGTCTTCTCACTGTGACCACCCTTGACGACCAGGGCATGGAATTCTCCTCCAGCCGTGGCCTTGCCTCTATCTCTGTGCGCTTGTCTGGCCGTGTTGTTCTTCGTGGTGTGCGCTGTGATCGCCTGTTTCGTGTCCCGCTTACGTTGCCCTCCACTTCCGATGCATCTGCTTTTGTTCACGTTGCACTGTCCCTGTCTCCCGAGCACGCTGATCTTCTGCATCTTCGCCTCTGTCACATCACACCGCTGCCATCCAGCGCCTTCTTCGCCTTCGGCCCGCCCTTGGCCTTGACCCTGCCACGTTCGCTCCTCCCTGCACGTCTACCTGCCTTGACTGTGCCAGTGGCAAAATGCACCGTTCCCCTTTCTCCACCTCTGAGTCCACTACTGGTCACCCTCTCGACCTGGTGCATTCTGACGTCATGGGCCCGTTGCCCCATGACTTCCTTGGCGGTCTTGGCCGTTACGTCCTCTGCCTGACAGATGACTTCTCCCGCTACTGCTGGGTCTTTCCTCTTCGTCACAAAAGTGACGTCACTGATGTTCTTGAGTCCTGGCTCCCGCAGGTTGAACGTGCCTGTAACAGACCGTTGCGTGTGTTTTGCAGTGATCGTGGTGGTGAGTCCTTTGGTCCCACCTCTCGTTTCCTCTCCTCTCGTGGTGTCCGAGTGGAATCCTCCGCTCCCTACACCCCTCAGCAAAATGGTGTCTCTGAATGCTAAAAATCGCACCCTTGCTGATGGTGTGCGCTCCCTCCTCTCTGCCTCCGGGAAATCTCCCCTCTTTGCCTTTGAAGCCATGTCGTACATCACTTGGGTCTGGAACCGTGTCCCTCATGGTCCCCTGCCTCATTCTGTCACTCCCTACGAACGCTGGACTGGTCAGCGTGCCGACCTCCGCCTTGCCCGCGTCTCGGGATGTCTTGCCTCTGTGTGGATCCCCGTGGACCACCGCGACGGCAAGCTGTCCCCCCGCAGTTGGCTCTGCTTCCTTTTAGGCATTTCTCCCTTCTCCAAAGCGTGGCGCTTCTGGGACCCCTCCCGGTCCTGTGTCATTGAGTCTCGTGATGCCCTCTTCTTTGAACACCTGTTTGAACGTGACGCTCCCCGCCTTGGTGCGTCCCTCGCTCCGCCCTCTCGGGGTGGAGGTGGTTCTCTGCCCTCTGGGCCCTCTGTTCTCCCCTCTGGGTGTCCATCGTTGTCCTCCGTCGCCTCGTCCCCTGCGTCGAGTGTGGCCTTGCCCTCCGCTCCCTCTCCGTCCTCACCCTCTGTGTCGTCCGCTCCTCTCACCACGCCTTCTCCCCGGCCATCTCCTTCTTCTCATGCTGCTGTCTCCCCTGCCTCTTCTGTGCCCCCAATTGGCGCTGTTTCCCCGCCACTTGTTCTCTCTCCGCCATCTGCCCCTGCGACCTCCCCGCCTCCTGCTGTGCAGCCAGGTCCTGATGTTCCTTCATCCTCCGCGCGTGCACCATCCATTGCACCGGTGTCACCCTACACTCGTGGCGGGCGCCTCCGGGCACTCCCCTCTCAGTCTCATCCAGTGGTCTCTGGTGACCCTGGTCTCCGTGCCCTCGGTCTTGCCACCTCTGCTCTGTCCACTGCAGCATCTGTCATCCATCCCAGCACTGCACTTGGGTACTCCCTCGTTGAGGAGAAGTTTCATGCAGCTCTGTCCTCGTCTGTGGCTGGATATGTTGTGTCGTGCTTTGCTGCCGCTGCACTCTCCCCTCTGCCCCCTGAGCCCCTGACTGTGCAGGCAGCACGCACAGCCTCCGACTCCTCGCTGTGGGAGAAGGCCATGAAAGCTGAGCTTGATGCACTCTCTGAGCACAATGTGTACGAGCTTGTCGACCTCCCACCGGGTCGTAAGGCAGTTGCGGCCAAGTGGGTGTACCGTCGTAAACTGAACCCTGACAACATCGTTGAACGCTACAAGGCACGGCTCACCGCAAAGGGATTCTCTCAGATCCCTGGTGTTGAATTTGACGAGACCTTCACCCCAGTTGGTCGTTATACCACGGCCAGGGCTCTCTTGGGCCTGGTTGCTCAGCATGACTGGGAGCTCGAGCAGATGGATGTCAACAATGCCTTCCTCCACGGTAGGTTGGATGAGGAGATCTACATGGTGCAGCCACCGGGCTTCTCAGATGGGACAAACCGGGTATGGCGCTTGCGCAAGGTTCTCTATGGCCTGAAACAGTCCCCACGGTGTTGGAACCAAGAGATCACAGCGACCCTTGAAAAGGGAGGGTACAAGTGGAGCGCTGTGGACCCTGCACTGTTCCTCAGTGGCCCCACCAAGCCACTTTTCGCTATCCTTGTCTACGTGGATGATCTCCTCATTGCCTCTCCTGACCCTCCCTCTGTCGCAGCAGCGAAGGCTCTTCTTCAGGCGACATACAAGATGAAGGATCTTGGTCCAGCTCGAGTCTTTCTTGGCATGGAGCTAGAACGAGACCGGGGGCGTCGCACCTTGTACGTCCATCAGGCTGCATACATACGCAGCCTGGGGGAGCGATTTGCCCCGCTCCTCACATCCATCCCCACTGCGTCCACTCCCATGACACCCGCTGGTCAGTCCTTACTGAAGTCTCGGGACGTGTCCACACTGGGGGAGACGGTCGATGTGACCGATTACCTCCGTGTCATTGGCTCTCTGATGTACCTTGCCACAACCACTCGTGCTGATGTGGCATTTGTTGTGAACTTCCTTTCCCAATTCTCCCAGTGCCCCCGTGAGAGCCATCTTGAGGCAGCATTGCGGGTAGTGCGCTATGCCCTCTCCACCCCCCGCATCGGCCTGTACTTTCGTGCGCAGCCCTCAGTTGTGGTTGACGGCTTCACGGACAGTGACTGGGCACTTGACTCTGATGCTCGCAGTCGAACAGGCTACATCTTCCTTGTTGGTGGCACTGTAGTCTCCTAGAAAAGTGGCAAACAAGGGTGTGTTGCTCGCAGCACTGCTGAGGCTGAATATGTCGCGCTTGGTGCAGGCACATGTGAGGCTGTCTGGCTGTGTCGTCTGTTTCAGCAACTGCATGTACCCATCCGTTGCATCACTCTGCGCTGTAATAACCAAAGCACAAAGGCCATTACTGAACACAGCGGCATGCATCATTCACGCACCAAGCACATCAATGTAGAGCACCACTTTGTTCGCGAGTACATTGCTGCCGGCATTGTCTAGGTTGCTTGGCTGGATACACGGTCTCAGAGAGGGGACTTCCTAACGAAGGCCCTCAGTCGTAATGTATTCAAAAGTGTTGTTCACTCTGTTGGTCTCATCTGTCCACATGATCCAGGCTGAGTTTTTGTTTAGTCTGTCTTTGTCACCTCTCGTGATTCCCCTTGTGGTGCTCCTGTGTGTGTGGATTGGTTTTCTGCGGGTCATGGGGGAGTGTTGAAGTTCGTTGGCCACTCACAACTCTGTGCCCTCTTGCCTCCAGATACTGTGCACACACCTGTACAAATTGAGTGACAATGGCCCTAACTGGGGAAGCTGCAGGCGTGCCAGCTCTGGCAGGAGCAATGGACGTCTTCATGCTACAGCTGCTGCTGGACCCAGAGACAACTCTTGATGTGCTCGTGGCCATTGTCTGATTCTCTATGCTTTTCTATGACTCTGAGATGCGATAGATGCTAGGGCCCGTACATTCTCACTGCCGTGCCCTGCATCATGTTGCTTGCCTTGAGTGTTTTCTGGGGGAGCTACATTTTCCGGGTAATGATCCTCAAGGGGCCACCGTGCCGGGTTCACCCGCGCATTGGTGAGCAGTCACCGTCTCGGTCTTATGCCGAGCGGTCGGGCTCGACCCCCGGGTAGCGGTGTGTGCTCGCTTGGGTGTGATGCCCGTAGCGGGTGCACACTCACCGGTGGCTAAGGCTTGCTCGCTCCCCCCTCACTCATTGTCTTTTGGTGTACCCGAGCTAATGAAGGCAAGCTTTCCGCATCCAAGGCGTCGTGTGGCTCTCGCACGTGGTTGCTTGCTCTCGCACATTCAGCCTAGGAAATTTCGGGGTAACTACAGAGACCAGATGGGAGAGGTACCAACCCCGCCTGTTCACACATGTGTTTGCAACAACTCTGGCAGAACTCTGGCACAACTCTGGCACAACTCTGGCACAACTCTGGCACAACTCTGGCACAACCCCGGCACAACTCTGGCACAACTCTGGCACAACTCTCGCAGAACCCCGGCACAACTCTGGCACAACTCTGGCATAACTCTGGCACAACTCTGGCACAACTCTAGCACAACTCTCGCACAACTCTGGCACAACTCCGGCACAACTCTCGCACAACTCTCGCACAACTCTGGCACAACTCCGGCACAACTCTCGCACAACTCTCGCACAACTCTGGCACAACTCCGGCACAACTCTCGCACAACTCTCGCACAACTCTGGCACAACTCTGGGACAACTCGGGCACAACTGTGGCACAAATCTGGCACAACACAGGCACAACTCTGTCACAACTCTGGCAAAACTGTGGAACAACTTTGGCACAACTCTGGCACAACTGCGGCACAACTCTGGCACAACTCTGCCACAACTCTGGCACAACTCTGGCACAACTCCGGCACAACTCGGGCACAACTCTGGCACAATTCTGGCAAGACTCTTGCACAACCTTCGCACAACAATGGCGCAAGTCTGGCAAAACTCTGGCACAACTTTGGCACAACTCCGGCACAACTTTGGCACAACTCTGGCACAACTCTGGCACAACTCTGGCACAACTCTGGCACAACTCAGGCACAACTGTGGCACAACTCTGGCAAAACTCCGGCACAATTTTGGCACAAATCTGGCAAAACCCTGGGAAAACTCTGGCACAACTTTGGCACAAAACTGGCAAAACTCTGGCACAACTCTGGCACAACACTGGCACAACTCTTGCACAACTCTGGCACAACTCTAGCACAACTCTGGCACAACTCTGGCACAACTCTGGGACAACCTGGCACAACTTTGGCACAACTCTCGCACACCTCTGGCACAACTCTTGCACACCTCTAGCACAAATCTGGCACAACTTACACAGGCATCTGGCACAACTCTGGCACAACTCTAGCACAACTCTGGCACAACTATGGCTCAACTCTGGCACAACTCCGGCACAACTCCGGCACAACTCTGGCAAACCTCTGGCACAACTCTGGCACTACTCTGGTACAACTCTGGCACAACACTGGCACAACTCTGGCTAAGGCTGCACACGGATCCTGGGATCCGTGGCAACTATCCACGGATACCGGATCCAGAACCGGATCCGCGGATCCGGATCCAGGTTCCAGGATCCGGTTTGTATTCTCGGATCCTAACCGGATCCTTAGGGGGAGGGGGGGGGGGGGGGGGGGGGGAGGGGGAGGAAAAAATAGCGAGAAGTCTTGCTCAAGTCTTTCACGAACACGTGAAACTAGCTCGTTGAAGTTCAAACAGTCATTTCCGCGTGCCGCGCTTAACATGCGCACTTGAACGGAGCATGACAGTACGTCAGACGTGGACCACCAGAACTTTTGGCGCGAAGTTCAGGTGGTCCGTGTCTGACGCACGTGACCGACCCTCACATGAGGGCTGGCCTCCATGGCCACTTCCTGACGGGCATGGACGTTCCAACGGTGTGGATCAACTATGTCAGGATTTGGGAGCACAGCTATGCATCCCATTGCATGTGCTCCCATAATAGCACAATACGCTGTTACGGGAGGACTCGCGAACCCTCCAAGTACAGGGTTTGCGATTAATCCCATAAAAGCGTGCTGCGCTCTGCTCCTCCCTGGGAGGAGTTGTGCGTGCTAAGCATGCGCGACTCCTCTCACGGAGGAGTCGAGCGTGCCCTACGCAGACATTGATTTTTTCCACGTAAGTCAGGCTGGATCCGGTATACAGGAACCGTGGATCCGGGTCCCGGATCCGTGAATACCTGGATCCGCGAATCCATGGATCCGTGACC
>SZWC01000961.1:35068-46085 GCA_023375785.1 Penium margaritaceum
TGGGAGGAGTCGTGCGTACTAAGCATGCGCGACTCCTCTCACGGAGGAGTCGAGCGTGCCCTACGCAGACATTGATTTTTTCCACGTAAGTCAGGCTGGATCCGGTATACAGGAACCGTGGATCCGGGTCCCGGATCCGTGAATACCTGGATCCGCGAATCCATGGATCCGGAACCCCGAATCCGGATCCAGGTCGAGGATCCGTCCCACGGATCCGGATCCACCTCAAGATCCGCGGATAGGATCTGTGTGCAGCCTTAACTCTGGCACAACTCTGGCACAACTCAGGCACAACTCAGGCAAAACTCTGGAACAACTCTTGCACAACTCTTGCGCAACTCTGGTACAACTTTGGCACAACACTTGCACAACTCTGGCACAATGCTGGCACAACTCCGGCACAACTCTGGCACAAATCTGGCACATCTCTGGCACAACTCTGGCACAACTCCGGCACAAATCAGGCACAACTCTGGCAGAACTCAGGCACAACTCTGGCACAACTCTGGCAAAACCCTGGCACAACTCTGGCACAACTGTGGCAAAACTCTGGCACAACTCTGGCACAACTCTGGCACTGTTGGCACTAGTGGGTGTGGAGGCACCCTCAACGATGCCTAGCTCTAACTGGTACACGCTACCAATGTTTGAGGCAGCCAATGGACATCAATCGTGAAGAGTGTGGAGCACAAGGATCACGGATGTGAGTGGGCAGAACACATCGCATTCAAGAGAACTGAATCGAAGCATGTTTTTGTTACTTAGAACAGTGACATTACATCAGATCCTTATAGCCTGTGATCTAAGCTTTCCAACGCATCAAAGCACACCCAAATCGGAGCAGTAGAGCCCCTGCTACGACCGTCGAAGTAGCCCTTGGTGGAGCCGCCCACCTTGCCTTGCATGCTAGGCAACGGGTGGCGCTATCGACGATGACCCGTCGAAGCGCCTTTCCTCGCCCAGAAGTCAAGGAGAAGTTCACCCTAGTCAAGGAGAGTCCTCTGGTTGCTTTCTTTATGGCCCTGGTGCATTTTGGGGTCATTGGAGTTGATCTCGGATCACCGGCGGTGGATTATCCCGCCACCCATGGCGGCTACCAGATTCCACCCGCCCAACACCCAAACTTTGGACCAAGCTAACTTTCTGAGTACTCACTCAAATCAAGCGACTCAAAGCTCGAAGGAAGGAATCTAAATCTAAAGTCAGATCAGGTGTTCGACCACTCCCTTGTGGTCGAACCAGGGAACACACTCAAGGGCACTCATGGCAAGTGGCACACCATGTCAACAACCTCCCCCTTGCACCGCAGCCTTGATACCCTGTCCTTGGGACCTGCAACATTTCAACCTCACAGCGCAGACCAAGCTCCATGCAGCTCGCATTGTGCCTGTCCTTGGGCTGTGGCTTGGTCATGGCGTCGGCGAGCATGCGCTTAGTGCCACAATGCACGATAGCCGCATCTCCCTTCGCCACCAAGTCTCGCGCGTAGTGATGCCGGATCTCGATGTGCTTGGTCCTCTTGTGCAGCACCGGATTCTGGGTCAGGCTGATGGCACTCATGTTGTCCACATTGAGTACCATCGGCTTCCTTTGCGGCAACCTGATCTCCTTCAGCAGCCGCCGCAGCCACACCACCTCCTTTGCAGCTTCCGTGAGTGCAATATACTCCGCCTCGGTGCTGGACAGTGCCACACCGTCCTGCTTCCTGCTTGTCCATGAAACTGCTGCACCACCAAGCACAAACACGTACCCCGACGTTGATTTTCTGTCATCCACATCACCAGCCTAGTCGGCATCGGAGTAGCCAACCAACTCGAGGGAGTCATCACACGCTGCCCCTCCAAACACGAGCCGCGACTGTTTTGTCGCCTTGAGGTAGCGGAGGATCCGCTTCACCGCTTGCCAATGCAGCGGCCCCGGGTCAGCAACATACCAGCTCACTTGGCCCTCCGCGAAGGCCAGGTCGAGCCGCGTCGCCACCATGGCGTACATGATGCTCCCCACTACGGACTGGTATGGCACACCTGCCATCTCCTCCTTCTCCTCATCCGTGCTCGGCCCCATGCTCGAGCTCAGCTCACATGTGGTGGTCATGGGTGTGCCAATGGGATTGCAGTCCTCCATGTTGTAGCGGCGGAGCACCTCTTGCATGTACTTTGCCTGCCCCATCTCCAGCATGCGTGCCTTGCGGTCTCTTTTGATGGCGACGCCGAGGTAGTACTCGAGCTCGCCCATGTCGGTCATTTTGAACCGACGCCCAGCTGCCGCTTCAGGTTCACCAACTCCTCCATGTTCGACGACACGAGGATGAGGTCATCTACGTAGAGAACAACAATCTGGTGCAACCCCGGCTGCTTCCGCACGTACACGCTGTGATCCGCCTCGCAGCGCTTGAAGCCAAGCTCGGCCATGAAGCTGTCCATTCTCAGGTACCACATGAGTGGCGCTTGTTTCAGTCTATAGAGCGTCTTGCGAAGCCGGTACACCTTCCCCGGCGGCGCGTCCACTCCCTCCGGTACCTCCATGTAGACCTCCTTGTCCAGGTCGCCGTTGAGGAATGCGGTTTTCACATCCATTTGGTGGACTTCGTAGTCACGCGCTGCCGCCACAGAGAGGATGGAGCGGATGGAGGAGAACTTTGCCACTGGTGCAAAGGTTTCATCGTAGTGTTCACCCTTCCGCTGGGCGTACCCCTTCGCCACCAGCCGTGCCTTGTACCGCTCCACCTTCCCCTCCTTGGTGAGCTTCTTCTTGAAGATCCACGTGGAGCCGATGATTTTTGCGCCCTCCGGCCTGTCGACCAGCTCCCAAGTCCCATTCTCCTCGTGGGAGGCGAGCTCAGATTTTATAGCTCCCTCCCACTCAGCCCCATCCTTCCGCTGCAACGCCTCCTTGACGGTCTCGGGCTCCTCTTGCGCAAAGAACGCTCGAGTGAACCCGGTCCAGATGCTCTCTGCGGCATCGTACCTCTTTGTCGTCCTCCTTGTGCGTCCGCTTCTCCGAGGATGCTGCTGTTGAGGCTGTTGTTGCTGCTGCCGCTGCTACTCCTGCTGCTGCCCCCTCGCGATGCTGCTCGTGCCGCTAGCCTGCTCCCCCTCTCTCGGGGACCGTGGAGACGTGGGCTCACTCCCCGCCTCCTTGTTCAGCTCCACTGCTGCCGGCGCTTCGGACTCATTGTCCGTCTCGGCTGAACGCACGTCAGCGGCTCCCCCATCCCCGGATGGTTCTCGCCGGTTGGAGCCACTCGGACGTCACCCTCTTTTGCGTCCTCCGGTGTCTCCCCCTCGAGGAGTGGCAGCCACTCCCCACGCTTGGAGAGACCTGCGTCCTTGTCCATCCAACGGCTGTCCTTGTCAAACGTGACGTCGTGACTCTTCACAATTTGCTGCCTTCGTGGGTCGAAGAGCCGGTATGCCTTGCTCCCGCTCTCGTACCCGACGAAGATGCACCGGCGAGTCCGCGGGTCCAGCTTGCCCCGCCCCTCCCGTGCCTGCACAACAGTATGTGCAACGCAGCCAAATGTGCGGAGGTGAGCCACAGTTGGCTTCCTCCCGCTCCACACCTCTTGTGGTGTCTTCCACACCTTGGACTCCGCGTCTTTTAGGGGCTTCTTCGGCATCAGGTTCATGATGTATGCCGCTGTCCGTGCCGCCTCCTCCTAGGCATCGCTCAACATAGACCGGACCATGTTGAGGATGGTGCGGTTCGCCCTCTCGGTGACGCCAATGTGCTGCGGAGAATGTGGTGTAGTTTTCTGACATGCAATCCCCTTGCTCTTCATCCATGCCGAGCAGCCCTCGTACTCGCCGCCGTTGTCGCTTCGAAACGCCTTCACCTTCAACTCCGTTTGCCTCTCCACTGCTGCCACGAACTCCTCCATGCATGACACCACGTCACTCGTCTTCTTGATGTTGTAAAGATACAGTTTGCGGCTGTGGTCGTCGATGAAGGTGACAAAGTAGCGCGCCCCACCAATGGAGGGCTCGAATGGTCTGCACACATCTGTGTGCACCACCTCCAACTTCGCCGATGCACACGTCCCTTTGCCATCAAACGGCTGCCGTGTCGCCTTGCCAACCACACACGGTTCGCACACGGAATTCTTGGCTGCATCAAGGCTCTTGACCTCAAGAACCCGCACCACTTCCTTCTTTACCATGTCCCTCACGGTTGAGGGAGCAATGTGACACAAGCGTTGGTGCCACAGGTCCAGGCCCCCATCATCCTTCTTCGCAAGATGGGCGACGTCGGACCCCGTCCGGCTGCCGAGGATCTTCCCATGGAGCAAGTACATGTCGTCCTCTCGCTTTCCTCGTGCGATCACCTCGCCGTCCCCTCCTTCCGGATGATGGCCTCCTTCTTGTTGAAGAGCACCTCGAGCCCCTTGTCGGTAAGGCGGCTCACTGACAGCAGATTTGCCCCAAAGTTGGACATGTGGAGCACGTCGTGAATTGTGCTCGTCACAGCCTCCACGTCCGCATTCAACTCGATACGAACGTTGCCTTCACGGACAGCCAACTATGTTTTGCTGTTGGCCACTATCATGCGCCGCTCTGAGGCGCCATAGGTGACGAATGCCGCCCGCTTGCATTGCGTGTGGCGGCCCGATCCGGAGTCAATCACGGTCATTCCCGGATCAGTCAAGTCGGCGGACTGTTACGCCATCAATGCGTGGTCGTCCTTCTTTCCAGCCTTCCCCGGCTGGTCCGACTTCCTGTTGGGGCAGTTGCGTGCATAGTGGCCTTCTTTTCCACAGACGTAGCACTCCCCCTTCTTGTCACCCTTCTTAGTGCCCTGCTTGGCACCCTTCCCCTTCTTGCCTCCCCCTCCACCTTGAGGACGGACGGCATAGGCGGAAATCGATGTCGTCCCACTCTCTCTCCCACCACGCCGCATCCATTCATTACGGACGTACTCAGCCACCTTTGGGTACTTCAGCTCATCGGCGGACCAGCCGCCTACGACGGTGATCATGGGACTCCAACTGTCCGGTAAGGCCAGGAGGAGGATCATGGCTTGCAGCTGAGGGTCGACCTTCCACCCGGTGGCCACGCACTCGGCAGTAAGGGACTCGATCTGCTGCAGGATCTCCATGATGTTATCGCCTTTGTTGGCTCGGAGGGTGACGAGCCTCTTGAAGACGAAGAGCTGGTTAGCAAGGTTGGTGGGCTGGTAAATGGTGCAGAGTTTCTTCCAGGCCTCCGCGGCCTCCGTGCATCCTTGAATGAGGGAGCGTTGTGTTGGAGCAAGCGCATACACCAACAAAGCAAGCGCCTTCTTGTTGCACTTCTTCTACTTGTCCACTTCCTCCGGCGTCGCGGTCTCTCGGTATCCGGAGGGGCAGTTTCTTTGCCTTTGACCAGCTCAAGCACGCCCTTGTCATCGAGAAAGACCTCAAACTCCCACCTCCACAAGTGGAAGCCAAGCCCATCAAACTTTGAGACGGCGCCGATGCTCTCTTGCTCGGTCGGTGCCATGGCGCGCGGCGATAGCGTGAAAGTCGTAGAGCTAGGGCCATTCTAGGCACGTTGGTCCATAACCCTTTGTTGGCACTAGTGGGTGTGGAGGCACCCTCAAGGATGCCTAGCTCTCACTGGTACACGCTACCAATGTTTGGGGCAGCCAATGGACACCAATGGTGAAGAGTGTGGAGCACAAGGATCACGAATGTGAGTGGACAGAACATGTCGCATTCAGGAGAACTGAATCGAAGCACGTTTTTGTTAGTAAACACAGTGAGATTACATCAGATCCTTATAGCCTGTGATCTAAGCTTTCCAACGCATCCAAGCACTTCCAAATCGGAGCAGTAGAGCCCCTGCTACGGCCGTCGAAGTAACCCTTGGTGGAGCCGTCCACCTTGCCTTGCACGCTAGGCAACGGGAGGCGCTTCGACGGGTCATCGTCGAAGCGCCTCCCGTTGCCTTTCCTCGTCCAGAAGTCAAGAAAAAGTTCACCCTGGTCAAGGAGAATCCTCTGGTTACTTTCTTTATGGCCCTGGTGCATTTTGGGGTCGTTGGAGTTGATCTCGGATCACCGGCGGTGGATAATCCCGCCACCCATGGCGGGTACCAGATTCCACCCGCCCAACACCTGAACTTCGGGCCAGACTAACTTTCTGAGTACTCACTCAAATCGAGCAGATCAAAGCTCGATCTTGCGTGGAAAAANAAGTCAAGAAAAAGTTCACCCTGGTCAAGGAGAATCCTCTGGTTACTTTCTTTATGGCCCTGGTGCATTTTGGGGTCGTTGGAGTTGATCTCGGATCACCGGCGGTGGATAATCCCGCCACCCATGGCGGGTACCAGATTCCACCCGCCCAACACCTGAACTTCGGGCCAGACTAACTTTCTGAGTACTCACTCAAATCGAGCAGATCAAAGCTCGATCTTGCGTGGAAAAATCCAAGAAAGACAAATCTAAAGTCAGATCACTTTAGATTTGTCTTTCTTAGATTTTTCCATGCAAGATCGAGCTTTGAATTGCTCGATCAATCCCAAGTGGTCGAACCAGGGAACACACTCAACGGCACTCATGGCAAGGGGCACACCATGTCAACAGGCACAACTCTGACACAACTCTGGCACAACTCTAGCACAACTCCAGCACAACTCTGGCATTATTCTGGCACAACTCTGGCACAATTCTGGGACAACCTGGCACAACTCTGGCACAACTCTGGCACAACTCTCGCACACCTCTGGCACAACTCTCGCACACCTCTAGCACAAATCTGGCACAATTTTTGCACAACTCTGGCATAACTCTGGCACAACTCTAGCACAAATCTGGCACAACTCTGGCACAACTCAGGCACAACTCTGGCAAAACTGTGGAACAACTTTGGCACAACTCTGGCACAACTGTGGCACAACTCTGGCACAACACTGCCACAACTCTGGCACAACTCTGGCACAACTCAGGCACAACTCTGGCACAATTCTGGCAAAACTCTTGCACAACCTTCGCACAACAATGGCGCAACTCTGACACAAATCTGGAACAACTTTGGCACAACTCTGGCACAACTTTGGCACAACTCTGGCACAACTTTGGCACATCTCTGGCACAACTCTGGCACAACTCAGGCACAACTGTAGCACACCTTTGGCAAAACTCTGGCACAACTCTGGCACAAATCTGGCAAAACTCTGGCACAACTCTGGCACAACTCTGGCACAACTCTTGCATAACTCTTGCAGAACTCTCGCACAATTCTAGCACAACTCTGGCACAACTCTGGCACAATTCTGCCACAATTCTGGCACAACTCTGGCACAACTCTGGCACAACTCTGGCACAACTCTGGCCTAACTCTTGCATAACTCTCGCACAGTTCTAGCACAACTCTGGCACAATTCTGGGACAACCTGGCACAACTTTGGCACAACTCTCGCACACCTCTAGCACAACTCTCGCACACCTCTAGCACAAACCTGGCACAACTTTCGCACAACTCTGGCACAACTCTGGCACAACTCTAGCACAAATCTGGTTCAACTCTGGCACAACTCTGGCACAACTCTGGCACAACTCTGACACACCTCTGGCACAACTCTGGCACAACTCTGGCACAACTCTGGCGCACCTCTGGCACAACTCTGGCACAATTCTGGCAAAACTCTTGCACAACCTTCGCACAACAATGGGGCAACTCTGGCACAACTCTGGCACAACTTTGGCACAACTCTGGCACAACTTTGGCACAACTCTGGCACAACTTTGGCACAGCTCTGGTACAACTCTGGCACAACTCAGGCACAACTGTAGCACAACTCTGGCAAAACTCTGGCACAACTCTGGCACAAATCTGAGGTATGGTTAATCGAGGCCATTTCATACACTGGTTTTCTAGTGTGTGCTTTGAGTGTGCTCTCTCTAAACTGAAACCATACCTACACTCTTTCCATGGTGTGTGGGGGGGTTGTACTCGTCCTACGTTGCCTAACAAGTTTTTTCTTAGGAATCACCCGAGTGCGTGGGGCCAGTGTATGTGGCGAGTGCGATAAGCCACCATATAAATGTACACTAAGAGCACACTTAGTGTGCTTCTTTGTCTGATTTGTTCCATCAGACCTTTCTTTTGTCCTATGTGGTCATAGAATTCTATTCTTAGGAAGGACCTCAGTGCGTGGGGCTAGTGTATGTGACGAGTGCGCTCGGTCACCACACAAAAGTACACTAAGAGCGCACTCAGTGTGCTTATTCGTCTCATGTGTTCCATCAAAATCTTCCATTTTGTCTTATGTGTTGAAACAATTCTTTTCTTATGAAGGGCCTCAGTGCGTGAGGCTAGTGTATGTGGCGAGTGCGCTCCATCACAACACAAAAGTACACCAAGAGTGCACTCAGTGCGCTAATTTGTCTTATATGTCTCATCACACCTTGTGTTTTGTCCTTAGTGCTCAAAAAATTCTCTTCTTAGGAAGGACCTCAGTGCGTGGAGCTAATGTATGTGACGAGTGCGCTCTGTCACCACACAAAAGTACACCAAGAGCGCACTCAGTGCACTTATTTGTCTCATGTGTCCCATCACACGTTTTGTTTTGTCCTTTGTGGCCAAAGAAATTTCTAATGACTTGCTTCGTATACTTTTATTAGAAAACTAATGGTGAAGTTTATCTTCATGCTTCTTATTACATTACGTCTTTTATGTGTTTCTAAAGCCACTTTGAGTGTGGTTTAAATATATGCATGATCCGAAAATGTATTTGAACTTCAAGATTATTAAGCTAAATTTGAACAGCGTTATTGTTTTTTTTACGGTTTTTACTGCTCCTAACAGCTAGAACTATGAAGTGGACCTATACATGTCCGAATCATCTGTTCGTGTTATTGCTGTTTCGATTGTCTTATAAGGCCTGCGAAATGGATTCTCAATGCCGCTACCTGGTTCGTCCGATTGTTCCAAACAAGCTAACGTCGCCGTTAAAAGTCGCGTTGCGAAGCATTTTAGATCGATATTGACGGCCGTCAATACGGCGACGACCGTTTGCTTTCCATGTTCGACGCTGACATTGTCCTGGTCTGAGTCATTTCGTGTCGTTTGTCGCTTCAGTCCTCGCGAGATGGTCTTATGAAACCTCCCAGTGTACGGGGGCAGTGCACGTGGCCAGTGCACTCTAAATTAGTGGTGAAGTGCACGTGGCCAGTGCACTCTAAATTAGTGGTGAAGTGCACGTGGCCAGTGCACTCTAATTTAGTGGTGAAGTGCACGTGGCCAGTGCACTCTAAATTAGTGGTGAAGTGCACGTGGCCAGTGCACTCTAAATTAGTGGTGAAGTGCACGTGGCCAGTGCACTCTAAATTAGTGGTGAAGTGCACGTGGCCAGTGCACTCTAAATTAGTGGTGAAGTGCACTTATCACGCACTGAGTGTATGGCCGCCATTAGAAGCTATGGCTAAATTGGTCTTGCAAAGATATCGTTTGCTCAGTCAGTTGTCAACATTTACGGTCACGAACCGAAGACAAGGGTGTTGAAGAGCCGACAAGTTCGAAACCGATTAATTGCAAAGTCGCGACCGCCGGTCGATCCAGAAATTGTTATTAGCGGAGCTGTTTTGTTCTGCTTTGCAAGCGTCGCTAGCATTCCAGCATGTCAAAGATAGAACGAGTGAACGAATGGATAAGTGGACATTATTCTGTACCCGGAGACGTTTCTCCTCATCCTTGAATTCGTCAATTTCAAGCGACAAGAAGACACGACTGAATTGGATGTTTCGTGATACGACTACATTAAATGGAACATATCAAGCCACAAACCGATCTAGACATCCGACCCGCGGGAACAAATGAGGCGGGATGAGATAAAGACAATGTTTTCTCTCTAACAAACTAAAATATTGAAGCCGAGCGGAGCGAACAGGATTCTTACGAATGTGTACAACAAACAGAGTATTGGTGGCTGCCGTTTGTATAGTTTGGAAGAACTTCTTAACGGACGATGCGCCGTTTAGCATTCCTGTTTGACGGTCGTGCAACCATTAGAGAAAAGTATGATATTTTCGCTTATTTGGAAGAACTATGAGCAAGAACCTAGTACACGAAGGCGGTTGTAATTACAGGTCGTCGATCCTTTTCGTCGGAAACGTAATATTTTTCAATTCGAACTTTAGAATGAGAGAATACAGCAGTGGAATTTATCCGGCTACGGACCAGAATGTCCCGTCACATGCCCATTGTTGATTTCTATTAATGGTCTACTGACGAAGAAACCAAGCGGTCGATATAGATCAACTGCCTCAACCGAGGACCCTAAACATTTCTCTCTCACAGTTGAGACCTCACTTTGCAACCGTCGAGACCTATCGAGGTCAACGTTTTTTACCGATTCGTTGATTGTATAGACGTTAACGTACTGAACAGGCCTTTTGGCTAATACCGGTTGCCTAGTCAACGATTGCGAAGGAGCGTCGTCTCTGGTTGTTTCCTACTGATGACAAGTGTCAGCTAAACGAGATTTCCGCATTTTGATTGTCGAACCTATTGGCTTGTTGGAACGCAGACATCGCAAACCAAAGGAAATGTGGGATGCGCATAATCGCGCACTCAGTGCACGATAAGTGCACTTTTCCAGGCAAATCAAGCGCACTCGCCCATATGCACTGAGCCTCGCACTAGGGGGTGAAGACGGAACTTGTCTGCTCCACTACCGGCTGCCGGTCGGAAAAATCTCGTGTCGACAACTTCCGCATTGGCGACCGTCAACAGTGTTGCGTTCGCAAAAAACAAATTCAAAACCAGGTCTTCTCCACGTAAAATTTTCAGGACAGTACGCGGAAACCATCAGAAACGTATGGGGTCCATTAAACGTCTCAAAGAATTTCGACCTCAATCTCCTAGAACAATATCTTGATAGAAGCAGAAACAAATTCATGAGAAGGATATACGACAAGAAATTTTCATTGTTTGGTGTATGTATAACACTGAAGTTGAAGTCATAAAGAGAGCAAGAGAGAGAGAGAGAGAGAGAGAGAGAGAGGGAGAGAGAGAGAGAGAGAGAGAGAGAGAGAGAGA
>SZWC01000961.1:49766-61075 GCA_023375785.1 Penium margaritaceum
CTCTGGCACAACTTTGGCACAACTCTGGCACAACTCTGGCACAACTCTGGCACAATTCTGGGACAACCTGGCACAACTCTGGCACAACTCTGGCACATCTCTGGCACAACTTTGGCACAACTCTGGCAAATCTCTGGCACAAGACTGGCAAAACTCTGGAACAACTCTGGCACAACTCTGGCACAAGTCTGGTACAACTCTCGCACAACACTAGCACAACCATGGCAAAACTCTGGCACAACTCTGGGACAACCTGGCACAACTCTGGCACAACTCTGGCACAACTCTCGCACACCTCTGGCACAACTCTCGCACACCTCTAGCACAAATCTAGCACAACTTTCACACAAATCTGGCACAACCCTGGCACAACTCTAGTACAAATCTGGCAGAACTCTGGCACAACTATGGCACAACTCTGGCTCAACTCTAGCGCACCTCTGGCACAACTCTGGCACAACTCTGGCACAACTCTAGCACACCTCTGGCACAACTCTGGCACAACTCTAGCACACCTCTGGCACAACTCTGGCACAACTCTAGCACACCTCTGGCACAACTCTGGCACAACTCTAGCACACCTCTGGCACAACTCTGGCACAACTCTAGCACACCTCTGGCACAACTCTGGCACAACTCTAGCACACCTCTGGCACAACTCTGGCACAACTCTAGCACACCTCTGGCACAACTCTGGCACAACTCTAGCACACCTCTGGCACAACTCTGGCACAACTCTAGCACACCTCTGGCACAACTCTGGCACAACTCTAGCACACCTCTGGCACAACTCTGGCACAACTCTAGCACACCTCTGGCACAACTCTGGCACAACTCTAGCACACCTCTGGCACAACTCTGGCACAACTCTAGCACACCTCTGGCACAACTCTGGCACAACTCTAGCACACCTCTGGCACAACTCTGGCACAACTCTAGCACACCTCTGGCACAACTCTGGCACAACTCTAGCACACCTCTGGCACAACTCTGGCACAACTCTAGCACACCTCTGGCACAACTCTGGCACAACTCTAGCACACCTCTGGCACAACTCTGGCACAACTCTAGCACACCTCTGGCACAACTCTGGCACAACTCTAGCACACCTCTGGCACAACTCTGGCACAACTCTAGCACACCTCTGGCACAACTCTGGCACAACTCTAGCACACCTCTGGCACAACTCTGGCACAACTCTAGCACACCTCTGGCACAACTCTGGCACAACTCTAGCACACCTCTGGCACAACTCTGGCACAACTCTAGCACACCTCTGGCACAACTCTGGCACAACTCTAGCACACCTCTGGCACAACTCTGGCACAACTCTAGCACACCTCTGGCACAACTCTGGCACAACTCTAGCACACCTCTGGCACAACTCTGGCACAACTCTAGCACACCTCTGGCACAACTCTGGCACAACTCTAGCACACCTCTGGCACAACTCTGGCACAACTCTAGCACACCTCTGGCACAACTCTGGCACAACTCTAGCACACCTCTGGCACAACTCTGGCACAACTCTAGCACACCTCTGGCACAACTCTGGCACAACTCTAGCACACCTCTGGCACAACTCTGGCACAACTCTAGCACACCTCTGGCACAACTCTGGCACAACTCTAGCACACCTCTGGCACAACTCTGGCACAACTCTAGCACACCTCTGGCACAACTCTGGCACAACTCTAGCACACCTCTGGCACAACTCTGGCACAACTCTAGCACACCTCTGGCACAACTCTGGCACAACTCTAGCACACCTCTGGCACAACTCTGGCACAACTCTAGCACACCTCTGGCACAACTCTGGCACAACTCTAGCACACCTCTGGCACAACTCTGGCACAACTCTAGCACACCTCTGGCACAACTCTGGCACAACTCTAGCACACCTCTGGCACAACTCTGGCACAACTCTAGCACACCTCTGGCACAACTCTGGCACAACTCTAGCACACCTCTGGCACAACTCTGGCACAACTCTAGCACACCTCTGGCACAACTCTGGCACAACTCTAGCACACCTCTGGCACAACTCTGGCACAACTCTAGCACACCTCTGGCACAACTCTGGCACAACTCTAGCACACCTCTGGCACAACTCTGGCACAACTCTAGCACACCTCTGGCACAACTCTGGCACAACTCTAGCACACCTCTGGCACAACTCTGGCACAACTCTAGCACACCTCTGGCACAACTCTGGCACAACTCTAGCACACCTCTGGCACAACTCTGGCACAACTCTAGCACACCTCTGGCACAACTCTGGCACAACTCTAGCACACCTCTGGCACAACTCTGGCACAACTCTAGCACACCTCTGGCACAACTCTGGCACAACTCTAGCACACCTCTGGCACAACTCTGGCACAACTCTAGCACACCTCTGGCACAACTCTGGCACAACTCTAGCACACCTCTGGCACAACTCTGGCACAACTCTAGCACACCTCTGGCACAACTCTGGCACAACTCTAGCACACCTCTGGCACAACTCTGGCACAACTCTAGCACACCTCTGGCACAACTCTGGCACAACTCTAGCACACCTCTGGCACAACTCTGGCACAACTCTAGCACACCTCTGGCACAACTCTGGCACAACTCTGGTACATTTCTGGCACAACGTTTGCACAACTCTGGCACAAATCTGGCACTACTCTGGCACAACTCAGGCACAACTCTGGCACAACTCTGGCAGAAATCTGGCACAACTCTGGCACAAATCTGGCAAAACTCTGGCACAACTCTGGGAAAACACTGGCACAACTCTGGCACAATTCTTGCATAACTCTGGCACATCTCTAGCACAACTCTGGCACAACTCTGGCTTAATTCTGGGACAATCTGGCACAACTCTGGCAGAACTCTGGCACAACTCTCGCACACCTCTGGCACAACTCTCACATACCCCTAGCACAAATCTGGCACAACTTTCGCACAACTCTTGCACAACTCTGGCAAAACTCTAGCAGAAATCTGGCTCAACTCTGGAACAACTCTGGCACAACTCTGGATCACCTCTGGCACAAGTCTGGCACAACTCTGGCACAACTCTGGCACAACTCTGGCACAACGGTGTCACAACTCTTGCACAACTCTGGCACAACTCTGGCACAACTCTGGCACAACTCTGGCACAACTCCGGCACAACTCTGGCACAACTCAGGCACAACTCTGGCACAACTCTCGCACAACTCTGGCACAACTCTGGCACAACACTAGCACAACCACGGCACAACTCTGGCACAACTCTGGGACAACTCTGGCACAACTCTGGCACAACACTAGCACAACCACGGCACAACTCTGGCACAACTCTGGGACAACTCTGGCACAACTCTGGCACAACACTAGCACAACCACGGCACAACTCTGGCACAACTCTGGGACAACTCTGGCACAACTCTGGCACAACACTAGCACAACCACGGCACAACTCTGGCACAACTCTGGGACAACTCTGGCACAACTCTGGCACAACACTAGCACAACCACGGCACAACTCTGGCACAACTCTGGGACAACTCTGGCACAACTCTGGCACAACACTAGCACAACCACGGCACAACTCTGGCACAACTCTGGGACAACTCTGGCACAACTCTGGCACAACACTAGCACAACCACGGCACAACTCTGGCACAACTCTGGGACAACTCTGGCACAACTCTGGCACAACACTAGCACAACCACGGCACAACTCTGGCACAACTCTGGGACAACTCTGGCACAACTCTGGCACAACACTAGCACAACCACGGCACAACTCTGGCACAACTCTGGGACAACTCTGGCACAACTCTGGCACAACACTAGCACAACCACGGCACAACTCTGGCACAACTCTGGGACAACTCTGGCACAACTCTGGCACAACGCTGGCACAACTCTGGCACAACTCTGGCTGAACTCTGGCACAACTCTGGCACAACTCTGGCACAACTCTGGCACAACTCTGGCAGAACTATGGAACAACTTTGGTACAACTCTGGTACAACTCTGGCACAACTCTGGCACAACACTGCCACAACTCTGGCACAACTCTGGCACAATTCTGGCACGACTGTGGCACAACTCTGTCACAACTCTGGCACAACACTGCCACAACTCTGGTACAACTCTGGCACAACTCTGGCACAATGGTTTTTACTATCGAGGCGGGGCATGTCAATCGAGCGACATGCCCCGCCTCGTCATGCTTGATTAGCGGCGCATGCCGCTGATCGAGCATGGTGAAGCGAGCAGGCAGGGCAGTCTTATTTTTTAAGTCGCTGGGTAGGGCGTTCTTGACCCCCTCGCTTTTTGGGTAGAAGGGTTATTTGGCCCATAATAAAAACCAAATAATAAATACCAAATAGTAAATACAAAATAGTACAAACCAAGTAGTAAAATCCAAATAGTAAAAACCAAATAGTAGAAAACAAACAATAAAAACCTAATATTAAAGAGCAAATAATGAAAAAGAAATAGTAAACACCAAATAGTAAAAACCAAATAGTAAAAATGAAATCGTAAAAATCAAATCGTAAAAACCAAACAAGAAAAAACAAAAAGTGAAAATACCAAGTAGTAAAGACCAAATAGTAAAAACCAAATAGGAAATACCAAATAGTAAAAACTAAATAGTGAAAAGAAAATAGTAAAAAACAAATAGTAAAACCAAAATAGTAAAAACCAAATAGTAAAAACCAAATAGAAAAATCCAAATAGTAAAAACCAATGAGTAAAAACCAAATAGTAAAAAGCACATAGTAAAAACCAAATAGTAAAAAGAAAATAGTAAAAAGCAACAAGAATCGCGATCAAGCGACATGCCCCGCCTCATCATGCTCGATCAGCGGCGCATGCCGCTGATCGAGCATGGTGAAGCGAGCGGGCAGCGCAGTCTTATTTTTTAAGTCACAGGGTATGGCGTTCCTGACCCCCTCGCTTTTTGGGTAGAAGGGTTATTTGGCCCTTTTACTACTTGGTTAATACTATTTCGTTTTGACTATTTGGTTTTTACTATTTGCTTTTTTCTATTTGGTTTTTACTGTGTGGTTTTTATGATTTGGTTTTTATTATTTGGTTTTCAGTATTTGGTTTTTACTATTTGGTTTTACTATTTGGTTTTTACTGTTTGGTTTTTACTTTTTGGTTTTTACTACATTTTTCTATTAGGTTTTTACTATTTGGTTTTTACTATTAGGTTTTTACTATTTGGTTTTCACTATTTGGTTTCTATTACTTGGTTTTTACAATTTGGTTTTTACTATTTGGTTTTTACTATTTGGTTTTTACAATTTGGTTTTTACTATTTGATTTTTACTATTTCATTTTTACTATTTGGTTTTTACTATTTGGTTGTTACTATTTGGCATATTTGTCATTTTACTAGTTGCGCCCACGTTGCGCCCTAGTTGCGCCCTTGTTGCGCCTCAGTTGGGAACTAGCTACATCCTAGTTGCGCCCTAGCTGCACCCTAGTTGTACCCTAATTGGGCGCTACTTGCGTCTTACTTGCACCCTAGTTGCGCCCTAGTTGCGCCCTAGTTGTGCCCTAGTTTCGCCCTAGTTATGCCCTAGTTGTGCCTCAATTGGGCACTAGCTACGTCCTAATAGCGCCCTAGTTGCGCTCTAGTTGCGCCCTTGTTGCGGCCTAGTTGCAGCCTAGTTGCGCCTCAGTTAAGCACTAGCTACGCCCTATTTTCCCCCTAGTTGCACCCTAGTTGGCCCCTAGTTGCACCTTAGTTGTGCCCTACTTGCGTCCTACTTGCGTCCTAGTTGCGTCCTAGTTGCGCCCTAGTTGCGCCCTACTTGCATCCTACTTGTGCCCTTGTTGCATCGTAGTTGCACCCTATTTGGGCCCTAGTTGCGCCCTACTTACGCCCTAGTTGCATCGTACTTGCCCCCTAGTTACGCCCTAGTTGCGCCTCAGTTCGGCACTATCTACGCCCTAGTTGCACCCTAGTAACGCCCTAGTTGTGCCCTAGTTTCACCCTACTTGTGCCCTACTTGCACCCTACTTGCACCCTAATTGTGTCCATCTTGCACCCTCGTTGTGCCCTAGTTGCACCACAGGTAGACACTAGCTACGCCCTAGTTGCGTCCTAGTTTTGCCCTAGTTGCATCCTAGTTGTGCCGTACTTGCGCTCTACTTGCGCCCTAGTTTTGCCCCAATTGCGCCCTAGTAGCATCCTACTTGCGCCCTACATCATCTTAGTTATGCCCTAGTTGCGCCCTAGTTGCGCCCTACTTGTGCCGTAGTATGCCCTAGTTGCGTCCTAGTTGCGCCCTACTTACGCCCTAGTTGACCCTTCTTGCGCCCTAGTTGCGTCCTACTTGCGTCCTACTTACATCCTAAATGCGCCCTAGTTGCGCCCTAGTTTCGCCCTAGTTGTGTCCTACATACGTCCTACTTTCATCCTACTTGCACCCTAGTTGCGTCCTAGTTGCGCCTCATTTGGGCACTAGCTACGCCCTAGTTGCGCCCTAGTTGCGCACTAGTTGCATCCTAGCACCCTACTTGCGCCCTACTAGTGCCCTAGTTGTGACCTACTTACACCCTAGTTGCGTCTTTCTTGTGTCCTAGTTACACCCTAGTTGCGCCTTAGTTGGGCACTCGCTACGCCCTAGTTGCACCCTAGTTGTGCCCTAGTTGCACTATACGAACGTCCTATTTGTGCCCTAATTGCGCCCTAGTAGCACCATACCTGCGCCCTACTTGCGACCTACTTGCGCCCTAGTTGCGTCCTAGTTGTGCCTCAGTTGGACTCTAGCGACGCTCTAGTTGCACCCTACTTGCACCCTAGTTGTGCGACTCCCTACTTGCACCTTGCTTGCGCCCTAGTTGTATCCTAGTTGCGTCCTACTTGCATCCTACTTGCACCCTAGTTACGCTCTTGTTGCGCCCTACTTCTGCACTACTTGTGCCCTAGTTGCGTCCTCATTGTGTCCTAGTTGTGGTTTAGTTGTGCCATACTTGCGCCCTATTTGCGTCCTAGTTGTGCCCTAGTTGCACCTCAGTTGGACACTAGCTTCACCCTAGTTGCGCCATACTTTCACCCTAGTTGCGTCCTACTTGCGCTCTACTTGCACCCTAGTTGTGCTCAGTTACGCACTAACTACTCCCTAGTTACGCCCTAGTTGCGCCCTAGTTGCACCCTACTTGCTACCTACTTGCGTCCTAGTTGAGTCCTAGTTGCGCCCTAGTTGCACCCTAGTTGTGTCACAGTTGGGCACGAGCTACGCCCTAGTTGCCCCCTGGTTACACCCTAGTTGCGCCCTAGTTGTGCCCTAGTTGCGCCCTGGTTGGGTCCTAGTTGCGCCCTACTTGCGCCCTAGTTGCTCCCTAGTTGTGTCCTAGTTGCGTCCTAATTGCGCCCTACTTGTGCCCTACTTGCGCCGCAGTTGCACCCTAGTTCCGCCATAATTGAACCCTACTTGCACCCTACTTGCATCCTACTTGCACCCTAGTTGTGCCCTATTTGCGCCCTAGTGGCATCCTAGTTGTGTCCTACTTGTGACTTCGTGCGCCCTTCTTGCGCCCTAGTTTTGCCCTACTTGCGCCCTAGTTGCGCCCTTCTTGCGCCCTAGTTGCGTCCTTGTAGCGCCTTAGTTGGGCACTAGCTACGCCCTAGTTGCACCCTAGTTTCACCCTAGTTGCTCCCTAATTGTGCCCTACTTGCGCCCTACTTGCGCCCTAGTTGGGCCCTAGTTCCGCCCTAGTTACGCCATAGTTGCGTCCTAGTTCCGGCTCAGTTGAGCACTAGCTATGCCCTAGTTGGGCGCTAGTTACGCCCTAGTTGCGCCCTAGTTGCGACGTACTTGCGCCCATCTTGCGTCCTAAGTGTGCCCTTGTTACGCCCTAGTTGTGCCCTAGTTGCGCCCTTGTTGCGGCCTGGTTGCGGCCTAGTTGCGCCTCAGTTGGCCACTAGCTACGTCCTAGTTGCCCCCTAGTTGCGCCCTAGTTGGGCCCTAGTTGTACCCTAGTTGTGCCCTACTTGCGTCCTACTTGCGTTCTAGTTGCGCCCTAGTTGCGCTCTGGTTGCGCCCTACTTGTGTCCTAATTGTGTCCTAGTTTTGTCGTAGTTGCACTCTAGTTGTGCCCTACTTGCGCCCCAGTTGCACCCTACTTGCGCCCTATTTGCACCCTAGTTGTGCCCTACTTGCGCCCTAGTTGCGCCCATCTTGCGCCCTAGTTGTACCCTAGTTGCGCCACAGGTGGGCACTAGTTACGCCCTAATTGCGCCCTTGTTGCGCCCTAGTTGCGCCCTAGTTGTGCTGTACTTGCACTCTACTTGCGCCGTAGTTGTGCCCTAGTTGCGCGAGGTATGGTTAATCATGGCCATTTTATACATTGCACATTCAATGTCTTAGATATGTAGAATTTGGTAGATTCCATGAAATTGCATTAGAAGGTAGTCATATTCTATTCACGTGCGAATTTTTGTACAATATACCTGTGACTTAGGTAATGAACGAAATAATTTAACTGAGATAAATAACTTCCTGGGTGGAATTTATCATAGACGTAGATATGTCTTTACATGTTTCCATAGGTTAAATGTGTCCAGCGTATTTTTACTTTCTGAATTTGGAACTTCGATCGGAAGAAGGCTTCCTATCGACCGTAATTTTGCGACGAACTACGGAACTAGGTCCCCTCCCCCTCCCCCCCCCCCCCCCCCCCCCCCCCCCCCCCCCCCCTGCCCGAAAACCTTTGATTGTATTAGGGTATTGTAACTGGTGCGTGTATTGTCCAGAATCCTGCTTTGTCCACTAGTGTATCATGTACACTTCTGTATTATTCAATTTTTCATTAGATACACAGACCATATACACTATCCGAATACACTTTAGCTTTTGGAGGGGGGAGGCAGCATGAGATCCGTTCCCCCCCTCCCCCCAAAAGGGTAGATTGTATTAGCAAAGTGTATCTGGGTGGTGTATTGTTTTTCAGTAGAAGAGAAAAAAACACCAAACACTAATGCAACAGTCTCTGGCCGTCGATTGGAAGTGATCGACTATCAGAGATCGCTGTTCCTAATCGTAAATATGTAAATGATGATCGACGATCGGAGATCAAAGATTGGAGAACAATCGATGATTGACGATCTCGTTCTTTGACTGTCAGACGACGTCAATGTGTGAGGGCTGCATTCTGCAGAATAGTCAACACGTCGTCAGGACCCGCCCCCTCCCCAAAAACCGTCGAATGTATTGGATCAGTGTAGCTGGGGCGTGTATTGTGCAGCATCGATGTTTTTACACTAATGTATCATGGACAAGAGTGTATCATTTACATGTCCATAAGATACACGAGCCATAGACAGACTCCCAATACACTTTTAATTGGGGGGAAGGAGTGGGGGGAGCATGAGATCCGGATGCCCTCCCCCCCAGAACGATCGAATGTATTAGCCTGGTATAGCTGGTCAGTGTATACAGTTTAACTGGAGGAAAAACAAGGAATACACAAATGTTTTCCGACCCGCCGACCGCCAATGTACGATTATTGGCGATCGACGAGACGATTTCAGGATTTGCAAGTCTTGTGAGTGGGCAGGTTCGAGATTCCACCCCACCGATAGAACGGAACCTGCTGGTCCCCGCTACCGTGGGGTCCAGTAGGACCCAAGGCAAGCAAAAAATTTCAAACACACACCCCGTTATGTGATTGGGGAATGGGTTTGATCGAGACTATGAGGTTTGCGAGCCGTGCGAGTGCGTGGATACGTGAATCCCCCCCTCCCACGATAGAAGAGAACCTGCTTGGCCCCGCTATTGCGGGGCCCAGCAGGTGTCCGATCAAGAAAATCAATGAAACCAACAACCTAGATTGTAACATTATATCGGTTTTGTTCCAGCGAGTTCCACGTTCTGAAACAGGCCAGATTATTTATTACAGGCATAGCACCTGGTAGATTTTAGTACAAATGTACGTCATTCTCAATGAATTACAAATGGAGTTGAGAAAAATGTAACCATGGTTTTTTACTACTGTTAGATTTCTAAATAAAATCTTCCAATAAATATCGTGCATTGAATCATACAGATACATTTTTATATGTATGAACAGACATATAAAACAAGTTGTGGCATAACTTCCACGAAGGTACCGTGAAACTTCCACGAAGGTACTGTGAAACTTCCAAGGACCTGAGTTTAACAAGTACACTACAAAAATAGTGTTATGTTTTAGGGATGATTAACCATAAATGAGTTGCGCCCTAGTAGCGCCATACTTGCGCCCTACTTGCGTCCTAGTTGCGCCCTAGTTGCGCCCTAGTTGCACCCTAGTTGCACCCTATTTGTGCCCTAGTTGCGCCCTACTTGTGTCGTAGTTAGGCCCTAGTCGCGTCATAGTTGTGCCCTACTTGCGCCCTACTTGCACCCTACTTGCGCCCTAGTTGACCCTACTTGCATCCTAGTTGCGTCCTACTTGCGTCCTACTTGATCCCTAAATGCGCCCTAGTTGCGTCCTAGTTTCTCCCTAATTGCGCCCTACTTGCACCCTAGTTGTGCCCTAGTTGCGCCTCAGTTGGGCACTAGCTTCGCCCTAGTTGCGCCCTAGTTGCGCACTAGTTGCACCCTAGTTGCACCCTACTTGTTTCCTACTTGCGCACTAGTTGTGCATTACTTACGCCCTAGTTGCGCCCTACTTGCACCCTAGTTACGCCCTAGTTGCGGCTTAGTTAGGCACTCACTACGCCCTAGTTGCACCCTAGTTGTGGCCTAGGGTGCAACTAGAACGTACCTAGGGCGCAACTAGGTTGCAAGTAGGGTGCAACTAGGGCTCAACTACGGCAAAACTAGGGTGCAACTAGGGTACAACTAGGATGCAAGTAGGGCACAACTAGGGTGCAACTAGGTCGCAACTATGGACGCAACTGGGCGCAAATAAGACGCAACTAGGCACAACTAGGATGCAATTACTACGTAACTAGGGCGCAACCTGGGTGCAACTAGGGTGCAAAGAGGTCACAACTAGGACACAACTAGGACGCAACTTGGGCGCAAGTATGGGGCAGAGAAGTTTCCTAGAACCTTCCTAACCACTTGCCGCGACACTAGGCGTCAGCGCCAGGTCAGCGTGTGACAACAGTCACAAGTTAAAAACAAAACTGCAAGGGTCTGGGTTGGGACACGAACAGAGTGTCAGGAAACTCAAAACTGAATATAATTGCAGAGAGAGATGACAACTGACAAGCACACAGCATAAATACCTGCCGCGGCACACGGCGGGTGACGCACGCGGCAGTGTCAGTTTGTCCAAAAACCGGCTCAAAACCACTGTTTTGGCCGCAACTCTGC
>SZWC01000961.1:105578-118621 GCA_023375785.1 Penium margaritaceum
AGAGAGAGAGAGAGAGAGAGAGAGAGAGAGAGAGAGAGAGAGAGAGAGAGAGAGAGACACATCGCTTGTGTTGTCCTGTTCTCTGTCCTCCATGTCTTTTGTCGTTCCGTCACTTCTTTCTGGGCTACTGCCTCATCCGATGTCGTACCCTGCACCTTCCATTCCTGTTTCCTGTCATATGCCTGACGTCTTTGTGCCATGCACTCGTGGCCCCCGCTTCACTTCACTCGTGCGAGGGGGTCCACCCTATCCCACACCAGTGTTCTTCCGCTGTCATTTCTGTGACACACCTAGTCACAGTTGGCATCGGTGTTTGTACCGTCCGTCGAACTGGATCCTACCGTTTCTTCATCACGACCCGCACCCTGTCGTTGCTCCCTCTCCCCGTGCACATGTCCTCACACGTGAAAGTAAAGAGCATCTGCAGTCACTCGTGTCCTCTCCCACATCCACCGTTGCATGTGCATCCCCCTTTGACTCAAAGAGTGACCCTTCTCCGTCGTCCACCCCCTTGGTCACTGTTGATCACCTTCCCTCCTCGGACTGTCATGACATTTCTCCTACCAGTGTGTCATCCAAAACCGCATTCCACTCTGTCTCTGTGGTCCTCATGGTCCACCTGCTGGCCACCAAAGCTGTGTCGTCCTCATCCCCAGCACGTGTTCCTTCAGCATCTCCATCGTTACCCACAAGACGCACACGCACTCCACGATCCGCACTTCCATCCAAACTCTTGTTCTCCCTCCTTGACCTGTCGGACGTGTCCGAGCGCCTCATGCGCACAGTGGATGCCTTGGACATGCTCTCTTCAGGTGAGCATTTCGCCACTACTATCCAGGATGCAGTCCTTGATGTTTCACTCGCAGCCCACAATCTCATTCATCGGGTCGACAAGATCACGAGCAAGAGCGTTGCACTGCATCGAACTGGTCCCATCTCCACCCCGCCAACAGCCCCAGTAGCAGCTTCTGCATCTGCTCCACCCTGTCCAGAGTTGGCGCCCTCTCCTGACTCCAAGGCACAGACAAGGAAGGGGAAGAAGAAGAAGGGCAAGAAGTAGCGGTCTTGTCTCTCTTGACCGCTGGTCCTTCATAATTCCTGGTCTGAATTTCCCTGGTATACCTTGCTACGTAGTCCAGCCATTGTGAGGCTATTATGGCTCAGGGGGAGTGTTGATCGGAGCCACAAACAGCCTGGCCTGATTGGCTATTTTAGGATTGGCTAGGATACTTTACTTAGCACCATGATGCCACCCAGGCTCCTAGGTGACCCCACTCTGGTTATTCCCTTGCATGGACTTCAGTGATTATTTTAGTTGTGTGCCGCCGGGTTCCAACCTGGCGGTATGACCCCCACAAGTGGTTGCCCACTTGTGGGGTGGTGGCTTGAGCGGGCTAGCCACCTCACCCCACCAACTAGGAATAGCATAGGTTTGCTCATTGTTTCACTCTCCTTGGTTCTCAACTACATTTTTGGCCCCATCCCTTGTTCCACGTGCTCTCCCACCTACTCCCCTCTGCCAACCTGAGATAAGACAAGCCACCTGTCAGGTTTTTCGTCTTTTTACAACTAGGGCGCAACTAGAGTGCAACTAGGGCGCAACTAGGGCGCAAGTAGGGCGCAAGTCGGGTGCAAGAAGGACGTAACTAGGGCGCAACTAGGGCGCAACTAGGGGGTAGCTAGTGCCCAACTGAGGCACAACTAGGGCGCAACTAGGGCGAAACTGGGGGACAACTAGGGTGCAAGTAGGGTGCTATTAGAGCGCAAGTAGAGCGCAAGTATGACACAACTTGGACACAAGTAAGGCACAACTAGGACGCACGTAGGGCGCAAGTAGGACGCAAGTAGGGTGAAACTAGGGTGCAAGTAGGGCGCAACTAGGGCGCAATTAGGGCGCAAGTAGGGCGCAACTAGGGTGCATCTAGGGTACAACTAGGGCAAGAAGTAGGGCACAAGTAGGACGTAACTCGGGCGCAACTAGGGCGCAACTAGGGCGCAAATAGGACGCAAGTAGGGTGCAACTAGGGCACAACTAGGGCGTAACTAGGAAGCTAGTAGGGCGTAAGTAGGGTGTAACTAGGGCGCAACTAGGGCGTAAGTAGGGCGGAAATAGGGTGTAAGTAGGGCGCAAGTAGGGTGCAAGTAGGGCACAACTAGTGCGTAACTAGGGTGCAAGTAGGGCGCAAGTAGGACGCAAGTTGGGTGCAACTAGGACGTAACTAGGACGCAACTATGACGCAAGTAGTGCGGAAGTAGGGCGCAACTAGGATGCAACTAGGGCGCAACTAGGGCCCAACTAGGGCAGAAGTACGGCACAAGTAGGATGCAAGTAGGGTGCAAGAAGGGCGCAACTAGGGTGCAACTAGGGCACAACTAGGGTGCAAGTAGGACGCAAGTAGGGGGAAACTAGGACGCAACTAGGACACAACTAGGGCGTAGCAAGTGCCTAACTGAGGTGCAACTAGGGCGCACGTTGGAAGCAACTAGGGCGCATGTACGGCACAACAAGGGCGCAAGTAGGACACAAGTAGGGCGCAACTAGGGTGCAACTGGGGCACAACGAGGGCGCAACTAGGGCGTAGCTAGTGCCCAACAGAGGTGCAGTTAGGACGCAACTAGGTTGCAAGTAGGGCACAACTAGGGCGCAAGTAGGGCACAACTAGGGCGTAAGTGGGGTGCAACTAGGGCGCAACTAGGGTGCAAATAGGATGCAAGTAGGACGGAACTAAGTGCAACTAGGATACAACTAGGGCGCAAGTAGGGTGCAAGTAGGATGCAAGTAGGGTTCAAATAGGGCGTAACTAGGGCGCAACTAGGGTGCAAGTTGGTGCAAGTAGGGCGCAAGTAGAGACAAGTAGGGCGCAACTAGGGTGAAAGTAGGAGGCAAGTAGGGCGTAACTACGACGCAACAAGGGCACAACTAGGGCGGAACTTGGGCGCAACTAGGACGCAACTAGGGCATAGCTAGTGTCCAACTGAGGCGCAACTAGGGTACAACTAGGGCGCAACTAGGGCACAAGTAGGGTGCAACTAGGGCGCAAGTAGAGCGCAAGTAGGACGAAACTTGAATGCAAGTAAGGCACAACTAGGGTGCAAGTAGGGCGCAAGTAGGACGCAAGTAGGGTGCAACTAGGGTGCAACTAGGGCGCATATAGGGCACAACTAGGGCGTAAATAGGGCACAAGTAGGACACAACTCGGGCGCAACTAGGACGCAACTAGGGCGCAACTAGGGCGCAACTAGGGCATAACTAGGGCGCAACTAGGATGCTAGTAGGGCGTAAGTAGGGCGCAACTAGGGCGTAACTAGGGTGCAACTAGGGCGCAAGTAGGAAGCAACTAGGGCGCAAGTAAGGCGCAACTAGGGCGCAACTAGGACGCAAGTAGGGTGCAACTAGGACACAACTCGCGCGTTGCTAGTGTCCAACTGAGGCGCAACTAGGGCACAACTAGGGGGCAACTAGGGCACAACTAGGGCGCAACTAGGGCGCAAGTAGGGTACAACTAGGGCACAACTAGGACGCAACTAGGGAGTAAGTAGGGCACAATTAGGACGCAACTAGGGCGCATCTAGGGCAAAAAAAGGGCGCAAGTAGGGCAAAAGTAGGATGCAACTCGGGCGTAACTAGGGCGCAACTAGGACGCAAGTAGGACGCAAGTAGAGCGCAACTAGGGCGCAACTAGGGCGCAACTAGGACGCTAGTAGGGCGTAAGTAGGGCGCAACTAGGGCGCAACTAGGGTGTAAGTAGGGCGCTAATAGGGTGCAAGTAGGGTGCAAGTTGGGTGCAAGTAGGGCGCAACTAGGGCGCAAGTAGGGTGCAGGTGGGGCGCAAGTAGGTTGCAACTAGGGTGCAACTAGGATGTAACAAAGACACAAGTAGGGCGCAAGTAGGGAGCAAGTAGGGCACAACTAGGGCGCAACTAGGGCACAACTAGGACAGAAATAGGACGCAAGTGGGACGCAACTAGGGCGCATGTAGGGCGCAACTAGGGTGCAACTAGGGCACAACTAGGGCACAATTAGGATGCAAGTAGGACGCAAGTAGGACGCAACTAGGACGCAACTAGGACACAACTAGGGTGTAGCAAGTGCCCAATTGAGGCGCAACTAGGGCGCAAGTCGGACACACCTAGGGCGCAAGTACGGTGCAACAAGCGCGCAAGTAGGGTAAAAGTAGGACGTAGCTAGGGTGCAACTAGGGCGGAACGAGGGCGCAACTAGGGCGTAGCAAGTGCCCAACAGAGGCGTAGTTAGGGCGCAACTAGGACGCAAGTAGGGTATAACTAGGGCGCAAGTAGGGCGCAACTAGGGCGCAAGTAGGTCGTAACTAGGGCACAACTAGGGTGCAAATAGGGCGCAAGTAGGACGCAACTAGAGTGCAACTAGTGCGCAACTAGGGCGCAACTAGGGTGCAAGTTGGTGTAAGTAGGGGGCAAGTAGGGCGCAAGTAGGGCGCACCTAGGGCAAAAGTAGGATGCAAGTAGGGCGTAACTACGGCACAACTAGGGTACAACTAGGGCGCAACTACGGCGCAATTAGGATGCAACTAAGGTGTAGCTAGTGTCCAACTGAGGTGCAACTAGGGTCCAACTAGGGCAAAACTAGGGTGCAGATAAGGCACAAGAAGGGCACAAGTAGGGCGTAAGTAGGGCGCAACTAGGGCGCAACTAGTGCCCAACGCAGGCGTAACTAGGGTGCAAATAGGGCGCAACTAGGGCGCAATTAGGGTGCAAGTAGGGCGTAACTAGGACGCAAGTAGGGCGCAAGTAGGGCTCAAGTAGGGCGCAAGTAAGGCGCAACTAGGGCGCAACTAGGATCCAACTAGGGTGCAAGTAGGGCGTAAGTAGGGCGCAACTAGGACGCAACTAGGGTGCAACTAGGGAAAAACTAGGGCTAAACTAGGACACAACTAGGGTGCAACTAGGGTGCAACTAGGGCGTAACTATGGTTAAAGTAGGGCGCAAGTAGGGCGCTAGTAGGGCGTAACTAGGTCGCAACTATGGCACAACTAGGACGCAACTAGGGGGTAGCTCATGTCCAACTAAGGCACAACTAGGACGTAACTAGGGCGCAACTAAGGCGCAACTAGGATGCAAGTAGGGTGCAAGTAGGGCGCAAGTAGGGCACAACTAAGGCGCAACTAGGATGCAACTAAGGTGTAGCTAGTGCTGACGTGAGGCGTAACTAGGGCGCAACTAGGGTGCAACTCTGGTTCAAGTAGGACGCAAGTAGGGCGCAAGTAGGGAGTAACTCGGGCGCAACTCTGGCGCCACTATGGTGCAACTAGGACGCAACGAAGGCGCAACTAGGGCGCAAGTAGGATGCAAGTAGGGCGCTAGTAGGACGCAACTAAGGCGCAACTAGGGCACAACTAAGGCATAGCTAGTGCCCAACTGAGGCGTAACTAGGGCGCAAATAGGGCGTAACTAAGGCACAACAAGGGCGTAACTAGGACACAACTAGGACACCAGTAGAGCGCAACTAGGGTGCAAGTAGGACGCAACTAGGGTACAACTAGAATGCAACTAGGTCACAACTAGGGTGCAAGTAGGACGCAAGTAGGGCGCAACTAGGGTGCAACTAGGACGCAACTAGGGTGCAAGTAGGATGCAAGGAGGACGCAAGTAGGGCACAACCAGGGTGCAACTAGGGCGCAACTATGGCGCAAGTAGGGTGAAGTAGGGTGCAAGTAGGGCGTAAGTAGGGTAGAACTAGGGCGCAACTAGGGTACAACTAGGGCGTAGCTAGTTTCCAACTGAGGCGCAACTAGGGCGCAACTAGGACGCAACTAAGGCGCAACTAGGACACAACTAGGGCGCAACTAGGGCGTAGCTAGTGTCCAACTTAGGCGTAACTAGGGCGCAACTAGAGCGCAACTAGGGTGCAACTAGGGCGCAAGTAGGGCGCAAGTCGGGCGCAAGAAGACGTAACTAGGGCGCAACTAGGGAGCAACTAGGGCGCAGCTAGTGTCCAACTGAGGCACAACTAGGGTGCAACTAGGGGGTAACTATGGTGCAAGTAGGGCGCAGTTAGGGCGCAAGTAGAGCGCAAGTATGACGCAACTTGGACACAAGTAAGGAACAACTAGGGCGCACGTAGGGTGCAAGTAGGACGCAAGTAGGGTGCAACTAGGGCACAACTAGGGCGCAACTAGGGCGCAATTAGGACACAAGTAGGGTGCAACTAGGGCGCATCTAGGGTACAACTAGGGCGTAAGTAGGGCACAAGTAGGACGCAACTCGGGTGCAACTAGGGCGCAACTAGGGTGTAAATATGACGCAAGTAGGGCGCAACTAGGATGCAACTAGGGTGCAACTAGGACGCTAGTAGGGCGTAAGTAGGGTGTAACTAGGGCACAACTAGGGCGTAAGTAGGGCGGAAGTAGGGTGGAAGTAGGGCGCAAGTAGGGTGCAAGTAGGGCGCAACTAGTGTGCAACTAGGGCGCAAGTAGGGCGCAAGTAGGGCGCAAGTTGGGTGCAACTAGGGCGTAACTAGGACGCAACTAGGGCGCAAGTAGGGCGCAACTAGGGCGCAACTAGGGCACAACTAAGGCCCAACTAGGGCAGAAGTAGGGCACAAGTAGGACGCAAGTAGGGCGCAAGAAGGGCGCAACTAGGGTGCAACTAAGGCACAACTAGGGCACAAGTAGGGCGCAAGAAGGGGGCAACTAGGATGCAACTAGGACGAAACTAGGGTACAACTAGGGCGTAGCAAGTGCCTAACTGAGGCCCAACTAGGGCGCAAGTCAGAAGCAACTAGGGCGTAAGTACGGCACAACAAGGGCGCAAGTAGGGCGCAAGTAGGGCATAAGTAGGGTGCAAATAGGTTGCAACTGGGGCACAACGAGGACCCAACTAGGGCATAGCTAGTGCCCAACAGAGGTGCAGTAAGGGCGCAACTAGGACGCAAGTAGGGCACCTAGGACGCAAGTAGGGCACAACTAGGACGCAAGTGGGGTGCAACTAGGGCACAACTAGGGTGCAAATAGGACGCAAGTAGGACGCAACTAAGTGTAACTAGGATACAACTAGGGCGCAAGTTGGGTGCAAGTAGGATGCAAGTAGGGTTGAAATAGGGCGTAACCAGGGAGTAACTAGGGTACAACTAGGGTGCAAGTTGGTGTAAGTAGGACGCAAGTAGAGACAAGTAGGGCGCAACTAGGGCGAAAGTAGGAGGCAAGTAGGGCGTAACTACGACGCAACTAGGGCACAACTAGGGCGGAACTAGGGCGTAACTAGGACGCAACCAGGACATAGCTAGTGTCCAACTGAGGCGCAACTAGGGTGCAACTAGGGCGCAACTAGGGCGCAAGTAGGGCGCAACTAGGGTGCAAGTAGAGCACAAGTAGGACGCAACTTGGATGCAAGTAAGGCACAACTAGGGCACAAGTAGGGCGCAAGTAGGACGCAAGTAGGGTGCTACTAGGGTGCAACTAGGACGCATATAGGGCACAACTAGGGCGTAAATAGGGTACAAGTAGGACACAACTCGGGTGTAACTAGGGCGCCATTAAGGCGCAAGTAGGGCACAAGTAGGGCGCAACTAGGGTGCAACTAGGATGCTAGTAGGGCGTAAGTAGGGCGCAACTAGGGCGTAAGTATGGCGCAAGTAGGACGAAAGTAGGGTACAAGTAAGGCGCAAGTAGGCTGCAACTAGGGCGCAAGTAAGGCGCAAGTAGGGCGCAAGTAGGGTGCAACTAGGGCGCAACTAGGATGCAACTAGGACACAAGTAGGGCGCAAGTAGGGCGCAACTAGGGTGCAACTAGGACAGAAGTAGGGCGCTAGTAGGAAATAACTAGTGCGCAAGTAGGGCGTAACTAGGGTGCAACTAGGGCACAACTAGGGCGCAAGTAGGGCGCAAGTAGGGGGTAACTAGGATGCAACTAGGACACAACTAGGACACCACTAGGGCGTAGCAAGTGCCCAACTGATGCACAACTTGGGCGCAAGTTGGACGCAACTAGGGCGCAAGTACGGCGCAACAAGGGCGCAAGTAGGGCACAAGTAGGCCACAACTAGGGTGCAACTAGGGCGCAACGAGGGTGCAACTAGGGCGTAGCCAGTGCCCAACAGAGGCGCAATTAGGGCGCAACTAGGACGCAAGTAGGGCGCAACTAGGGTGCAAGTAGGGCGCAACTAGGGCGCAAGTGGGGCGCAACTAGGGCACAACTAGGGTGCAAATAGGACGCAAGTAGGACGCAACTAGAGTGCAACTAGGATGCGACTAGGGTGCAAGTAGGGTGCAAGTAGGATGCAACTAGGGTTCAAATAGGACACAACTAGGGCGCAACTTGGGTGCAAGTTGGTGTAAGTAGGGCGTAAGTAGGGCGCAAGTAGGGTGCAACTAGGGCGAAAGTAGGAGGCAAGTAGGAAGTAACTATGGCGTAACTAGGGCACAACTAGGGTGCAACTAGGGTGCAACTAGGACGCAACTAGGATGTAGCTAGTGTCCAACTGAGGCACAACAAGGGCATAACTAGGGCAAAACTAGGGCGCAGCTAGGGCGTGTTGGAAAAGGCAGAAAAAGGGTATGCTCCAAAATGGCATAACGCAAAGGGCCAGGGGAGAGGCGCCACTCTCTCCCCTGACCCTCCGCAACCTACATGCTACCCTGACCTACTTTGTGTCCTCTGTCTACTGTTGGGTCAGGAGAGAGGGTAGTCCCATGCCTCCCCTGCCCATTCATGTGTACCTGTTATTCGATGATCACGAGCAGCATATATTACGGAGGATATTGCACTTGGGAGCGAAGTGGTCTGGAGGCGGTAGCCTGAGCGGAGCTCTGGCAGGAGGCTGACGTGGCATCTCGAACGAGAACAGACAAAGGAACAGAGTACCGGACCACCAGTCCGTTTTGGAGCAGAAGGGAATCGGTGCGGACATATGGGGGGGATGTGGCATCGATCAATATCGATGACACAAAGAGTCGGAGACCGTCCGATCGCAGATCAACGGCGCACGACCAATGTATAAACAACATGGGCTGGATCACACAGAAAGGTAACACTATTCAAGAATACCGAAGACCCTGTGTGCCCGGAACCCAAGCTCAACAACAGTAACACTGCGAGACGGCAGGTGTCGGCGCCAGACGGCAGAACCACTGTTGCGGAGCGAGACGGATTGGAGGTGAAGGCGAGCGTAGCAGGATTTAAGGCAGCTGTAGATCTCTATTTGTTAATTCTGTCAAGTACTAGACTCCACTAGTTCATGTACCCAGGAGTTAGTGAATTCTGATGAATGAAGTTCATGGAGTTCATTCCCTCTATCGCTGGTTGAGCAGATCTGGCTGTGAGCGCCTGTGTTGATCTACTCTGGTTTAAGCGATTGGTTTTGCGCTGTCCATAAAGTTCTTGTGGCATTCAACGATCTGAGATTCTAACAGGGCGCAAGTAGGGCGCAAGTAGGGCGTAAGTGGGGCACAACAAGGGCGCGGCTAGTGTCCAAAGGAGGCGCAACGAGGGTGCAACTAGGGCGCAAGTAGGGCGCAACTAGGGCACACGTAGCGCGCAACTAGGGCACAACTAGGGCGTAAGTAGGGCGCAAGTAGGACGCAAGTAGGGCGCAACTAGGGCGTAACTAGGATGCAACTAGGGCGCAAGTAGGGCATAATCAGGGCGCAACTAGGGCGCAACTAGGGCGCAGCTAGGGCGTAACTAGGGCAAAGCAAGGACGCAACTAGGGCGCAAGTAGGGTACAACAAGGGTGCAATTAGGGCGCAACTAGGGTGCAACTGGGGTTCAAGTAGGGCTCAAGTAGGGCGCAAATAGGGCGTAATTAGGGTGCAACTAGGGGACAACTATGGCGCAACTAGGGCGTAGCTAGTGTCCAACTAAGGCGCAACTAGGGCGCAACTAGGGTGCAACTAAGACGCAACTAGGGCGCAAGTAGGGCGCAAGTAGGGCCCAAGTAGGGCGCAACTAAGGCGCAACTAGCGCGCAACTAAGGCGTAGCTAGTGCCTAACTGAGGCGTAACTAGGGCGCAATGAGGGCACAACAAAGACGCAACTAAGGAGCAACTAGGACGTAACTAGGATGCAACAAGGGCACAAGTAGGACGCAAGTAGGACGCAAGTAGGGCGCAAGTAGGGTGTAAGTAGGGCGCAACTAGGGCACAACTAGGGCACAACTAGGGTGCAAATAGGGCACAAGTAGGGTGCAACTAGGATGCAACTAGGGTACAACTAGGGCGTAACTAGGGCATAGCTAGTGCCCAACTGAGAAACAACTACGGTGCAACTAGGGCACAAGTCGGACGCATCTAGGGTGCATGTACGGTACAACAAGGGTGCAAGTAGGGCGCAATTAGGGCGCAACTAGGGTACAACTAGGGTGCAATGAGGGAGCAACTAGGACGTAGCCCGTGTCCAACTGAGGCGCAATTAGGGCGCAACTAAGACGCAAGTAGGGCGTAACTAGGACAAAAGGAGGACGCAACTAGGGTGCAAATAGAACGTAACTAGGGCACAACTATGGTGCAAGTAGGACGCAATCAGGGCGCAACTAGGGCGCAACTAGGACGCAACTAGGACGAAAGTAGGGTGCAAGGAGGATGCAAGTAGGGTACAACTAGGGCGTAACTAGGGCGCAATTAGGGTGAAGTAGGGTGCATGTAGGGCGCAAGTAGGGCGCAACTAGGACATAACTAAGGCGCAACTAGGGCGTAGCTAGTGCCCAACTGAGGCGCAACTACGATGCAACCAGGGTGTAACTAGGACACAACTAGGGCGCAACTAGGGCGTAGCTAGTGTCCAATCTAGGCACAACTAGGGCGCAACTAGGGGACAACTATGGCGCAACTAGGGCGCAACTAGGGTGCAAGAAGGGCGAAAGCAGGGCGCATGAAGGTCATAACTAGGGCAGAACTAGGGCGCTACTGGGGCGCAGCTCGTGTCCAACGGAGGCACAACTAGGGCGCAACTAGGGTGCAAGTAGGGAGCAAGTAGGGTGCAATTAGGGTGCAAGTAGAGCGCAAGTAGGACACAACTTGGACGCAAGTAAGGCACAACTAGGGCGCAAGTAGGGCGCAAGTAGGATGCAAGTAGGGCGTAACTAGGGCACAACTAGGGCGCAACTAGGACGTAGCTAGTGTCCAACTTAGGCACAACTAGGGCGCAACTAGGGCGCAAGTAGGGACCAATTAGGGCGCAAGTAGGGCACAAGTAGGACGCAACTAGGGTGCAACTAGGGTGCAACTAGGACGTAGGTAGGGCGCAACTAGGGCGCAAGTAGGGCGCAACTAGGGCATATCTAGTGTCCAACTAAGGTAACTAGGACGCAACTACGGCGTAATTACGGCACAATTAGGGCACAACTAGGCCACAACTAGGGTGTAGCTAGGGTGCAAGTAGGACGCAACTAGGACGCAAGTAGGGCGCAAGTAGGGCGCAACTAAGGTGCCATTAGGGTGCAACTAGGGCGCAACTAGGACGGAGCTAGTGCCCAACTGAGGCGCAACTAGGGAGAAATTAGGGCGCAACTAGGGCGCAACTAGGGTGCATCTAGTGCGCAAGTAGGGTGCAACTAGGGCGCAAATAGGGCACAACTAGGGCAAAAGTAGGGTGGAAGTAGGGCGCAACTAGGGTCCAACTAGGATGCAACAATGGCGAACCTAGGGCGTAGCTAGTGTCCAACTGAGGCGCAACTAGGACGCAACTAGGGCGTAACTAGGGCTCAAATAGGGTGCAAGTATGGCACAACTAGGGCGCAACTAGGGTGCAACTAGCACACAAGTAATGCGCAACTAGGGCGCAAGTAGGGTGCAACTAGGACGCAACTAGGGCGCAACTAAGGCGCAAGTAGGGTGCAAGTAGGATTCAAGTAGGAAGCAACAAGGGCGCAACTAGTTGCCCTACTTTCCATACTACGCAAGTAGGACGCAACTAGGACACAAGTAGGGTGCAAGTAGGGTGCAACTAGGACGCAAGTAGGGTGCAACTAGGGCGCACCTAGGGCGTACATAGGATGCACGTAGGGCACAAGTAGGGCGCAACTAAGGTGCAACTAGGGCACAACTAGGGCACAAGTAGGGCAAAATTAGGGCAACTAGTTGTGCCCTACTTGCGTCCTACTTGTGCCCTAGTTGTACCCTAGTTGTGCCCTAGTTGCATCCTACTTGCGCCCTACGTGCATCCTACTTGCGTCCTAGTTGGACCCTAGTTGCGCCCTAGTTGCGTCCAAGTTGCGCCCTACTTGCGCCCTTGTTGTGCCCTAGTTGCGCCCTACTTGCGCCCTAGTTGCGCCTCAGTTGGGAACTAGCTACTCCCTAGTTGCGACCTAGTTGCATCCTAGTTGTACCCTATTTGCGCCATACTTGTGCCCTAATTGCACCCTACATGGGTCCTAGTTGTGCCCGACTTTCGCCCTAGTTGCACCCTAGTTGCACATCAGTTGGGCACTAGCTACACCCTAGTTGTGCCGTAGATGCACCCTACGTGTGCCCTAGTTATGTCCTACTTGTGTCCTACTTGTGCCTTACTTGCGCCCTAGTTGAGCCCTACTTACTCACTAGCTACGCCCGAGTTGCACCCTAGATGCACCCTCGTTGCGACCTTGTTGCGCCCTAGTTGCGCCCTGATTGTACACTACTTGCACCCTACTTGTGCCCTAGTTGTGTCCTAGTTGCGCCCTACTTGCGCCCTTCTTGCGTCGTACTTGCACCCTATTTGAGCCCTACTTGTGCCCTAGTTGATTTCTAGTTGCACACTAGTCGCGCCCTAGGTGCGCCCTAGTTGTGCCCTAATTGCGTACTACTTGTACCCTATTTGCGCCCTAGTTGTGCCCTAGTTGTGCCCTAGTTGTACCTTACTTGCACCCTACTTGTGCCCTTATTGCACCCTACTTGCGCTCTAGTTGCCTTCTAGTAGCGTCCTAGTTGTGCCCCACTTGCGTCCTAGTTGCACCCTAGTTGCGTCCTAGTTACACCCTAGTTGCGCCCTACTTGCATCCTAGTTATGCCCTAATTGCACCCTAGAAGCGCCCTAGTTGCGTCCTACTTGCGCCTTAGTTGCACCCTACTTGTGCCCTAGTTGCGCCCTAGTTG
>SZWC01000961.1:126322-153116 GCA_023375785.1 Penium margaritaceum
CCCACTTACGCTCTCTTTGCGCCCTTCTTGCGCCCTAGTTGCGCCCTAGTTGCGCTTTACTTGCACCCTAGTTGCGCCCTAATGCGCCCTAGTTGCGCCCTAGTTGCGCCTCAGTTGGGCACTAGCTACGTCCTAGTTGTGCCCTAGTTACGCCCTAGTTGCGCCCTAGTTGCGCCCTAGTTGCACTCTTCTTGCACCCTACTTGCGCCCTAGTTGCACCCTTGTTGCGCCCTACTTCTGTCCTACTTGCGCCCTACTTGTGTCCTACTTGCACCCTAGTTACGCCCTAAATGCGCCCTAGTTGCGTCCAACTTGCGCCCTACTTGCGTCCTACTTGCGCCCTAGTTGCATCCTAGTTCCACCCTAGTTGCGACCTACTTGCGCCCTCCTTGCGCCCTAGTTACGCCCTGGTTGCGCCCTAGTTGTGCCTTAGTTGTGTCCTACTTGCACCCTAGTTGCATTCTACTTGCGCCCTACTTGCGGCCAACTTGCATCCTACTTGCGTCCTAGGTCCGTCCTACTTGCGTCCTAGTTGCGTTCTACTTGCGCCCTAGTTGCGACTCAGTTGGACACTAGCTACACCCTAGTTGTGCCCTAGTTGTGTCCTAGTTGCGCCCTACTTGCATCCTACTTGCGTCCTACTTGCGCCCTAGATACGTCCTACTTGCGCCCTAGTTGCGCCCTAGTTGCGCCCTAGTTGCAGTCTAGTTGTCCTTCAGTTGTACACTAGCTACGTCCTAGCTGCACCCTAGTTGCGCCCTGGTTGCGCCCTAGTAGCGCCCTACTTGCGTCCTACTTGTGTCCTAGTTGCGCCCTAGTTGTGCCCTTGTTGCGCCCTACTTGCGCACTAGTTGTGCCCTAGTTGCGCCCTAGTTGCACCCTATTTGCGCCCTACTTCCACCCTTCTTGCGCCCTAATTGTGCCCTTGTTGCACCCTAGTTGCGTCCTAGGTTCGTCCTACTTCCGTTCTACTTGCGCCCTACTTGCGCCCTACTTGAGCCCTAGTTACGCCCTAGTTGCACTCTAGTTGTGCCTCAGTTGGACACTAGCTACGCCCTAGTTGTGCCCTAGTTGCATCCTAGGTGCGCCCTAGTTGCGTTCTACTTCCGCCCTGCTTGCGTCCTAGTTGCGTCCTAGTTGCACCCTAGTTGCAACCTAGTTGTGCCCGTCTTGAGCCCTACTTGCGTCCTATTTGCACCCTAGTTGCGCACTAGTTATGCTCTAGTTGCACCCTAATTGGGCCCTACTTTTGCTCTACTTGTGCCCTTCTTCCGCCCTAGTTGCGCCTTAGTTGCGCTTTACTTGCGCCCTAGTTGCGCCTCAGTTGGGCCTAGCTACGCCCTGGTCATGCCCTAGCTGAGCCCTAGTTGCACCCTAGTTGCGCCCTAGGTGTGCCCTAGTTGCACTCGAGTTGAACCCTACTTGCGTCCTAGTTGCACCCTAGTTGCACCTTACTTCTGTCCTACTTGCGCCCTACTTGCGCCCTACTTGCGTCTTAGTTGCACCCTAGATGCGCTCTAGTTGCAACCAACTTGCGCCCTACTTGCGCCCTACTTGCGTCCTAGTTGCGTCTTAGTTCCACCCCAGTTGCGACCTTCTTGCACCCTACTTGCGCCCTAGTTGCGCCCTAGTTACGCCGTAGTTGTGCCCTAGTTATGCCTTACTTGCACCCTAGTTGCGTCCTACTTGCGCCCTACTTGCGCCCTACTTGCGTCCGACTTACGCCCTACTTGCGTCCTAGTTGCGCCCAAGTTGCACCCAAGTTGTGTCCTAGTTGCGCCAAAGTTGGGCACTAGCTACACCCTAGTTGCACCCTAGTTGCGCCCTAGTTGTGCCCTACTGGCATCTTACTTGCGCCCTACTTGCGCCCTAGTTGCGCCATACTTGCGCCCTAGTTGTGCCCTAGTTGCGGACTAGTTCTGCCCTTATTGCGCCTCAGTTGGACACTAGCTACGTCCTAGTTGCGCCCTAGTTGCGCCCTGGTTGCACCCTAGTTGCGCCCTACTGCGTCCTACTTCCGTCCAAGTTGCGTCCTAGTTGCGCCCTACTTGCGCCCTACTTGCGCCGTAGTTGCGCCCTAGTTGCATCCTAGTTGCGCCCGATTTGCGCCCTACTTGTATCCTACTTGCGCCCTACTTGCGCCCTAGTTGCACCCTAGTTGCACCCTAGTTACACCCTAGTTGCGCCCTACTAGCACCCTACTTGCACCCTACTTGCGCCCTACTTGAGCCCTAGTTGCGCCCTAGTTGCACCCTAGCTGCGCGTCAGTTGGACACTAGGTACGTCCTAGTGCCCTAGTTGCATCCTAGTTGCGCCCTAGTTGCACCTGACTTCGGTCCTACTTGCGCCCTAGTTGTGTCCTAGTTGCGCCCTAGTTGCGCCCTAGTTGCGTCCTAGTTGTACCTCAGTTGGACACTAGCTACCCCCTAGTTGCACCCTAGTTGCATCCTAGTTGCCCCCTAGTTGCGCTCTACTTGCGCCCTACTTGCGCCCTAGTTGCGCCCTACTTACACCCTAGTTGCACCCTTGTTGTGTCCTAGTTGCACCCTTGTTACGCCTCAGTTGGGCACTAGCTACGCCCTAGTTGTACCCTTGTTGCGCCCTAGTTGCGCCCTAGTTACACCTCAGTTGGACACTAGCTACACCCTAGTTGCACCCTAGTTGCATTCTAGTTACGCCCTAGTTACGCTCTACTTGCGCCCTACTTGCGTCCTAGTTGCATCCTACTTGCACCCTAGTTGCACCCTAGTTGCGCCCTAGTTGTACCCTAGTTACGCCTCAGTTGGGCACTAGCTACGACATAGTTGTACCCTAGTTGCACCCTAGTTGCATCCTAGTTGTATCCTTGTTGTGCTCTACTTACGCCCTACTTGCGCTCTACTTGCGCCCTAGTTTCATCCTAGTTGCATCCTAGTTGCGCCCTAGTTGCACCCTAGTTACGCCTCAGTTGGGCACTAGCTACGTCCTAGTTGCGCCCCAGGTGCGCCCTAGTTGTGCCCTAGTTGCACCCTACTTGCACCCTAGTTGCACCCTAATTGCGTCCTACTTGCACCCAACTTGCGCCCTAGTTGCGCCCTACTTGCGTCCTACTTGCGCCCTACTTGCGCCCTACTTGCGTCCTAGTTGCGTCCTAGTTGTGCCCTAGTTGCACCCTTCTTGAGCCCTACTTGCGTCCTACCTATGCCCTAGTTACACCCTAGTTGTGCCCTAGTTGCACCCTATTTGCACCCTACATGTTTCCTACATGCGTCCTACTTGCGCCCTAGTTGCACCCTAATTGTGTCCTACATGCATCCTAGTTACGCCCTGGTTGCCCCCTAGTTGTGCCTTAGTTGTACCCTAGTTGCACCCTAATTGTGCCCTACTTGCGTCCTAGTTGCACCCTAATTGCACCCTAGTTGCTCTCTAGTTGCACCCTACTTGCGCCCTACTTGCATACTAGTCGAGCCCTAGTTGCGCCCTACTTGCGCCCTACTTTCACCCTACTTGTGCCCTACTTGCGCCCTACTTGTGTCCTATTTGTGCCGTAGTTGTCCCCTGGTTGCGCCCTAGTTGCGCCCTAGTTGAGCCCTAGTTACGCCTCAGTTGGGCACTAGCTACGACCTCGTTGCGCCCTAGTTGCGGCCTAGTTGCGCCCTACTTGCATCCTACTTGCGCCTTACTTGCACCCTAGTTGCGTCCTAGTTGCGCCATAGTTGCACCCTAGTTGCGCACTAGTTGCACCCTAGTTGCGCCCTACTTGCGCCCTACTTGCGCCCTTGTTGTGCCCTAGTTATGCCCTAGTTGTACCTTACTTGCGCTCTACTTGCGCCCTACTTGCGTCCTAGTTGCACCCTAGTTGCGTCCTAAATGCACCCTATTTGCGCCCTACTTGCGTCCTACTTGTGCCCTAGTTGCGCCGTAGTTGCGCCTCAGTTGGGCACTAGCTACGCCCTAGGTGCACCCTAGTTGCGCCCTGGTTGCGCCCAACTTGCGTCCTACTTGCGCCCTAGTTGCGCCCTAGTTGCGCCCTGGTTGCGCCCTACTTGCGCCCTACGTGTGTCCTACTTGCGTCCTAGTTGTGCCCTAGTTTTGCCCTAGTTGCGCCCTACTTGCGTCCTACTTGCGCCCTAGTTCCGCCCTACTTGCACCCGAGTTGCGCTCTAGTTACGCCCCAGTTGTGCCCTAGTTGCGGATCAGTTGAGCACTAGCTACGCCCTAGTTGCGCCCTAGTTGCGGCCTAGTTGCACCCTAGTTGCGTCCTACTTGCGCCCTACTTGTGTCCTAGTAGTGCTGTACTTCCGTCCTAGTTGCACCGGACTTGCACCCTAGTTGCGCCCTAGTTGCGCCTCAGTTGGGCACTAGCTATCTCATAGTTGTGTCCTAGTTGCATCCTAGTTTTGCCCTAGTAACGCCCTACTTGCGCCCTACTTGCGCCCTAGTTGCGCCTAGTTGTGCCCTAGTTGCGCCTTACTTACACCCTAGTTGCGCCCTAGTTGCGCCCTAGTTGCGCCCTAGTTGCACCCTACTTGCGCCCTACTTGCACCCTAGTTGCGCCCTAGTTACGTCATACTTGCATCCTTCTTGCGCCCTACTTGCGCTGTAGTTGTAGCCTACTTGCGTCCCAGATGCACCCTAATTGAGTCCTAGTTGAATCCTAGTTGCGCCCTAGTTGCACCCTAGTTGCACCCTACTTGCACCCTAGTTGCTCCCTACTTTCTCCCTAGTTGCATCCTAGTTTGCGCCCTTCTTACGCCCTACTTGCTCCCTACTTGCGTCCTAGTTGCACCCTAGTTGCGCCCTAGTTGCACCCTAGTTGTGCTCAGTTGTGGCACTAGCTACGCCCTAGTTGCAGCCTAGTTGCGCCCTAGTTGCGTCCTACTTGCGTCCTACTTGTGCCCTAGTTACGCCCTTCTTACGCCCTAGTTGCACCCTAGTTGCACCTCATTTGGACACTAGCTATGCCCTAGTTATGCCCTAGTTGCACCCTAGTTGCACCCTAGTTGCGCTCTAGTTGTGTCCTAGTAGCGACCTGCTTGCACCCTACTTGCGGCCTAGTTGTGCCCTAGTTGTGCCCTAGTTGAGCCTTACTTGCGCCCTAGTTACGCCCTAGTTTTGTCCTAGTTACGCCCTACTTGTGCCCATCTTGCACCCTACTTGAGCCCTAGTTGCACCCTAGTTGCACCCTAGTTGCGTCCTACTTGCGCCTTACTTGCCCCCTTGTTTCGCTCTAATTGAATCCCAAATACACCCTAGTTGTGTCCTACTTGCGTCCTAGTTGCGCCCTACTTGCGCCCTAGTTGCGCCCAAGTTGCACCTCACTTGGGCACTAGCTATGCCCTAGTTGCGTCCTAGTCTTGCCCTAATTGCACCCTAGTTGCGCCCTACTTGCACCCTACTTGTGCCCTAGTTGCGCCCTACTTGCGCCCTAGTTGCGCCCAGCTTGCTCCCTAATTGCGCCCTAGTTGTACCTCAGTTGGGGACTAGCTATGTCCTAGTTGTGCCCTAGTTGCGTCCTAGGTGCATCCTAGTTGCGCCCTAGTTGCAACCTACTTGCGCCCTTCTTGCTCCCTACTTGCCCGAAGGGCGCCCTAGTTGCGTCTTACTTGTAACCTAGTTGCGCCCTAGTTATGCACTAGTTGCGTCCTAATCGCGCCCTACTTGTGCCCTAGTTGTGCCCTACTTGCTCCCTAGTTGCACCCTAGTGGCGCCCCACTTGTGTCCTCCTTGCGTCCTACTTGCGCCCTAGTTGCATCCTACCTGCACCCTAGTTGCGTCCTAGTTGCACCCTTGTTGCGCCCTAGTTGCGCCTCAGTTGGTCACTAGCTATATCCTAGTTGCGCCCTAGTTGCACCCTAGTTGCGCTCTACTTATATTCTAATTGAACCTTACGTGCGCCCTAGTGGCGCCCTACTTGTGTCCTAGTTGCGCCCTAGTTGCGCCTCAGTTAGACACTAGCTACGTCCTAGTTGTGCCCTAGTTGCGCCCTAGTTGCACCCTAGTTGCACCCCAGTTGCATCCTATTTTCACCCTACTTGTGCCCTAGTTACGTCCTACTTGTGTCCTACGTGCGGCCTAGTTGCACCCATCTTACGCCCTTATTGTGCCCTACTTGCGCCCTACTTGCACCCTGCTTGGTTCTAGTTGCACCCTAGTTGCGCCCTAGTTACGCCCTAGTTGCGCCCTACTTGTGCCCTACTTGTGCCCCACTTGTATCCTACTTGTGCCCTACTTGCGTCATACTTGCACCCTACTTGCATCCTAGGTGCGTCCTACTAGCGTCCTACTTGCGTCCTAGTTGCGACCTAGTTGCGCCCTACTTGCACCTAAATTGGACACTAGCTACGTTCTAGCTGCACCCTAGTTGCGCCCTTGTGGTGCCTTACTTGTGCCCTACTTGCACCCTACTTGCGCCCTAGTTGCGTCGTAGTTGCGCCCTAGTTGCGCCCTAGTTGCGCTGTAGTTGCGCTTCTGTTGGGCACTTCCTACGCCCTAGTTGTATCCTAGTTGTGTCCTAGTTGCGCCCTTGTTGCAACCTAGTTGCGTGCTAGTTGCGCCCTACTTGCACCCTACTTGCATCGTAGTTGCGCCCTAGTTGTGCCCTGGTTGATCCTTACTTGTGCCCTAGTTGCGCCCTAGTTTTTCCCTAGTTACGCCCTACTTGTGCCCATCTTGCGCCCTACTTGCGTCCTAGCTGCACCCTAGTTGCACCCTAGTTGCGTCCTACTTGCGCCTTACTTGTCTCCTTGTTGCGCCCTAATTGAATCCTAGTTACGCCCTAGTTGCGCCCTACTTGCGTCCTAGTTGCGTCCTACTTGCGCCCTAGTTGCGCCCTAGTTGGGCCTCACTTGGGCACTAGCTACGCCCTAGTTGCGTCCTAGTCGTGCCCTACTTGCGCCCTAGTTGTGCCCTACTTGCACCCTACTTCTGACCTAGTTGCTGTTGGGACTAATGGGTGTGGAGGCACCCTCAAGGATGCCTAGCTCTCACTGGTACACGCTGCCAATGTTTGGGGAAGCCAATGGACACCAATGGTGAAGAGTGTGGAGCACAAGGATCACGGATGTGAGTGGGAAGAACACGTCGCATTCAGTAGATCTGAATCGAAGCACGCTCTTGTTGCTTAGCACAGTGAGATTACATCAGATCCTTATAGCCTGTGATCTAAGATTTCCAACGCATCAAAGCACTCCCAAATCGGAGCAGTAGAGCTCGTGCTACGGCCGTCGAAGTAACCCTTGGTGGAGCCGCCCACCTTGCCTTGCAGGCTAGGCAACGGGAGGCGCTTCGACGATGACCCGTCGAAGCGCCTTTCCTCGCCCAGAAGTCAAGGAGAAGTTCACCCTGGTCAAGGAGGTCCCTCTGGTCGCTTCATTCATGGCCCAGGTACATTTGGAGCTCATTGGAGAGGAACTCGGATCACTGGCGGTGGATTATCCCGCCACCCATGGCGGGTACCAGATTCCACCCGTCCAACACCCGATTTTCGGGCTAGGCTAACTTTCTGAATACTCACTCAAATCGAGCGATTCAAAGCTCGATCTTGCATGGAACAATCCAAGGAATCCAAATCTAAAGTCAGATCAGGTGTTCGACCACTCTCCAGTGGTCGAACCAGGGAACACAATCAAGGGTACTCATGGCAAGGGGCACACCATGTCAACAATCTCCCCCTTGCACCGCAACCTTGATATCCTGTCCTTGGGACCTGCAACATTTCAAACCTCACAACGCAGACTGAGCTCCATGCAGCTCGTGTCGTGCCTGTCCTTGGGCTGGGCCTTGGTCATGGCGTCGGCGAGCATGCGCTTAGTGGCACAATGCACGATAGCCGCATCTCCCTTTGCCACCAAGTCCCGCGCGTAGTGATGCCGGATCTCGATGTGCTTGGTCCACCTATGCAGCACTAGGTTCTGGGTCAGGCTGATGGCACTCATGTTGTCCACATTGAGTACCGTTGGCTTCCTTTGCGGCACCCCGATCTCCTTCAACAGCCGCCGCAACCATACCGCCTCCTTTACGGCTTCCACGAACGCGATGTACTCTGCTTCGGTGCTGGACAGTGCCACACAATCCTGCTTCCTGCTTGCCCATGAAACTGCTGCACTACCAAGCACAAACACGTACCCCGACGTTGATTTTCTGTCATCCACATCATCAGCCCAGTCGGCATCGGAGTAGCCGACCAACTCGAGGGAGTCGTCACGCGCTCCCCCTCCAAACATGAGCCGCGACTGTTTTGTCGCCTTGAGGTAGCGAAGGATCCGCTTCACCGCTGGCCAATGCAGCGGCCCCGGGTCAGCAACATACCGGCTCACTTGGCCCTCCACGAAGGCCAGGTTGGGCCGCGTCGCCACCATGGCGTACATGATACTCCCCACTGCGGACTGGTATGGCACACCTGCTATCTCCTCCTTCGCCTCATCCGTGCTCGGCACCATGCTCGAGCTCAGCTCACATGTGGTGGTCATGGGTGTGCCGATTGCACTCCTCCATGTTGTAGCGACGGAGCACCTCTTGCACGTAATTTGCCTGCCCCATCTCCAGCGTGTGTGCCTTGCGGTCCCTCTTCATGGCGACGCCAAGGTAGTACTCGAGCTCACCCATATCGGTCATTTTGAACCGACCGCCTTGCTGCCGCTTCAGGTTCACCAACTCCGCCATGTCCGATGACACGAGGATGAGGTTATCCACGTAGAGAACCACAATCTGGTACAACCCTGGCTACTTCCGTACGTACACGCCGTGATCCGCTTCGCAACACTTGAAGCCAAGCTCGGCCATGAAGCCATCCATTTTCAGGTACCACATGAGTGGTGCTTGCTTCAGCCCGTAGAGCGCCTTGCAAAGACGGCACACCTTCCCCGGCGGCGCGTCCACCCCCTCCAATACCTCCATGTAGACCTCCTTGTCCAGGTCACCGTTGAGGAATGCGGTTTTCACGTCCATTTGGTGGACTTCGTAGTCGCGCGCTGCCGCCACGGAGAGGATGGAGCGGATGGAGGTGAACTTTGCCACTGGTGCGAAGGTTTCGTCGTAGTGTTCACCCTTTCACTGGGCGTACCCCTTCGCCACAAGCCGCGCCTTGTACCGCTCCACCTTCCCCTCCTTGGTGAGCTTCTTCTTGAAGATCCACTTGGAGACGATGATTTTCTCGCCCTCCGGTTTGTCGACCAGCTCCCAAGTCCCATTCTCCTCGTGGGAGGCGAGCTCAGGTTTTATAGCTCCCTCCCACTCAGCCCCATCCTTCTGCTGCAACGCCTCCTTGACGGTTTCGGGCTCCTCTTGTGCAAAGAACGCTCGAGCGAACCCGGTCCAGATGCCCTCCGCAGCATCGTATCTCTTTGCCGTCCTTCTTGCGCGTCCGCTTCTTCGAGGCTGCTACTGGTGAGGCTGCTGCTGCTGCTGCTGCCGCTGCTGCTGCTGTTGCTTCCCTCTCGCAGTGCCACTCGCACCGCTGGCCTGCTCCCCCTCTCTCGGGGACCGTGGAGATGCGGGCTCACTCCCCGCCTCCTCGTTCAGCTCCACTGCTGCCGGTGCCTCGGACTCATTGTCCGACTCGGCTGAACGCACATCAGCTGCTCCCCCATCCCCCGGATGGTTCTCGCCGGTTAGAGCCGCTCGAACGTCACCCTCTTTTGCGTCCTCCGGCGTCTCCCCCTCAAGGAGTGGCAGCCACTCCCCTCGCTTGGAGAGACCTGCGTCCTTGTCCGTCCAACGGCTTTCCTCGTCGAACGTGACGTTGTGATTCTTCACGATCTGCTGCCTCCGCGGGTCAAAGAGCCGGTACGCCTTGCTCCTGCTCTCGTACCCGACGAAGATGCACCGGCGAGTCCTCAGGTCCAGCTTGCCCCGCCCCTGCCCTGCCTGCACAACAGTATGTGCAACGCACCCAAACGTGCGGAGGTGAGCCACAGTTGGCTTCCTCCCGCTCCACACCTCTTGTGGCGTCTTCCACACCTTGGACTCTGCATCTTTTAGCGGCTTCATCGGCGTCAGGTTCATGATGTACGCCGTTGTCCGTGCCGCCTCGTCCCAGTACCGCTGCACGAGGCCGGCATCACTCAACATGGACCGGACAATGTTGAGGATGGTGCGGTTTGCCCTCTCGGTGATGCCGTTCTGCTGCAGAGAATGTGGCATAGTTTTCTGCCACGCGATCCCCTTGCTCTTCATCCATGCCGAAAAACCCTCGTACTCGCCGCCGTTGTCGCTCCGGATCGCCTTCACCTTCAACTCCGTTTGCCGCTCCACTGCTGCCACAAACTCTTGCATGCATGACAGGATATCACTCTTCTTCTTGATGTTGTAGAGGTGTAGTTTGCGGCTGCGGTCGTCGATGAAGGTGACGAAGTAACGTGCCCCACCGATGGAGGGCTGGAACGGTCCGTACACATCTGTGTGCACCACCTCCAACTTCGCTGATGCACGCATGCCTTTGCCATCAAACGGCTGCCGAGTCGCCTTGCCAACCACGCACGGCTCGCACACGGCGTTCTTGGTTGCATCGAGGCTCTTGACCTCAAGATCCCGTACCACTTCCTTCTTCACCATGTCCCTCATGGTTGAGGGAGCGATGTGACACAAGCAACGGTGCCACAGGTCCAGGCCCCCATCATCCTTCTTCGCAAGGTGGGCGACATCGGATCCCGCCCGGCAACCGATTATCTTCGCACGGAGCAGGTACAAGTCGTCCTCTCGCTTTCCTCGTGCGATCACCTCGCCGTCCCCCTCCTTCCGAATGATAGCCTCCTTCTTGTTGAAGCCCCTTGTTGGTAAGGCGGCTCACTGACAGCAGATTTTCCCCAAAGTTGGGCATGTGGAACACGTCGTGAATTGTGCTCGTGACAGCCTCCCCGTCCACATCCACCTCGATGCGAACATTGCCTTCACCGGCAGCCAACTCTGTTTTTCCGTTGGCCACCATCATGCGCCGCTCCGAGGCGCCATAGGCGACAAATGCCGCCCGCTTGCATTGCGTGTGGCGGCCCGATCCAGAGTCAATCACGGTCACCCCCGGATCAGTCAAGTCGGCGGACTGTTGCGCCATCAATGCGTGGTCATCCTTCTTTCCAGCCCTCCCTGGCTGGTCCGACTTCCTGTCGGGGCAGTTGCATGCATAGTGGCCTTTTTTGCCACAGACGTACCAATCCCCCTTCTTGTCACCCTTCTTAGTGCCCTGCTTGGTACCCTTCCCCTTTTTGCCTCCCCCTCCACCTTGAGGATGGGCGGCATAGGCGGAACTCGATGGCGCCCCACTCTCTCTCCCACAATGCCGTATCCATTCATTGCGGATGTACTCAGCCACCTTTGAATACTTCAGCTCATCGGCGGACCAGCCGCCGACGACGGTGATCATGGGACTCCAACTGTCTGGCAAGGCATGGAGGAGGATCATGGCTTGCAGCTGAGGGTCAACCTTCCACCCGGTGGCTACGCACTCGGCAGTAAGGGACTCGATCTGCTGCAGGATCTCCATGATGTCGCCGCCTTCATTGTCTCGGAGGGTGATAAGCCTGTTGAAGACGAAGAGCTGGTTAGCAAGATTGGTGGACTGGTAGATGGTGCAGAGTTTCTGCCAGGCCTCCGTGGCCTCTGTGCATCCTTGAATGAGGGAGCGCTGCGTCGGAGCAAGCGCATACACCAACAAAGCAAGCGCCTTCTTGTTGCGCTTCTTGTACTTGCCCACTTCCTCCGGCTTCGCGGTATCCGGAGGGGCAGTTTCTTCAACCTTGACCAGCTCAAGCAGGCCCTTGTCATCGAGGAAGAACTCAAACTCTCACCACCACAGGTGGAAGCCAAGCCCGTCGAACTTGGAGACGACGCCGATGCTCTCTTGCTCGGTCCGTGCCATGGCGCGTAGCGATAGCGTGAAAGTTGTAGAGCTAGGGTCCTCCTAGGCACGTGGGTCCATAACTCTTTGTTGGGACTAGTGGGTGTGGAGGCACCCTCAAGGATGCGTAGCTCTCACTGGTACACGCTGCCAATGTTTGGGGAAGCCAATGGACACCAATGGTGAAGAGTGTGGAGAACAAGGATCACGGATGTGAGTGGGAAGAACACATCGCATTCAGTAGATCTGAATCGAAGCACGTTTTTGCTACTTATAACAGTGAGATTACATCAGATCCTTATAGCATGTGATCTAAGCTTTCCAACGCATCCAAGCATGCCCAAATCGGAGTAGTAAAGCTCCTGCTACGGCCGTCGAAGTAACCCTTGGTGGAGCCGCCCACCTTGCCTTGCACACTAGGCAACGGGAGGCGCTTCGACGATGACCCGTCGAAGCGCCTGTTTCTCGCCCAGAAGTCAAGGATAAGTTCACGCTGGTCAAGGAGCTCCCTCTGGTCGCTTCATTCATGGCCCAGGTACATTTGGAGCTCATTGGAGACGAACTCGAATCACTGGCGGTGGATTATCCCGCCACCCATGGCGGGTACCAGATTCCACCCGCCCAACACCCGACTTTCGGGCTAGGCCAGCTTTCTGAATACTCACTCAAATCGAGCGATTCAAAGCTCGATCTTGCATGGAACAATCCAAGGAAACCAAATCTAAAGTCAGATCAGGTGTTTGACCACTCCCAAGTGGTCGAACCAGGGAACACAATCAACGGCACTCATGGCAAGGGGCACACCATGTCAACAGTTGCGCCCTACTTGCGCCCTAGTTGCGCCCGGCTTGCTCCCTAGTTGCGCCCTAGTTGTACCTCAGTTGGGCACTAGCTATGTCCTAGTTGTGCCCTAGTGTCGTCCTAGGTGTACCCTAGTTGTGTCCTAGTTGCAACCTACTTGCGCCCTTCTTGCTCCCTACTTGCCCTAGGGACGCCCTAGTTGCGTCCTATTTGCACCCTAGTTGCACCCTAGTTGCACCCTAGTTGCGCACTAGTTGCGTCCAAATTGCACCCTACTTGTGCCCTAGTTGTGTTGTACTTTCTCCCTAGTTACGTCCTAGTTACACCCTACTTGTGTCCTACTTGCGCCCTACTTGCGCCCTAGTTACGTCCTTCCTGCACCCTAGTTGCGCCCTAGTTACACGCTTGTTGCGCCCTAGTTGCACCTCAGTTGGTCACTACCTACATCCTATTTGCACCCTAGTTGCATTCTAGTTGTGCTCTACTTATGCCCTACTTGAACCCTACGTGCGCCCTAGTTGCGCCCTAGTTGCGTCGTAGTTGCGCCCTAGTTGCGCCTCAGTTGGACACTAGCTACGTCCTAGTTGTGCCCTAGTTGCTCCCTAGTTGCGTCCTAGTTGCGTCCTAGTTGCGTCCCAGTTGCGCCCTAGTTGCGTCCCAGTTGCGTCCTATTTTCACCCTACTTGTGTCCTAGTTGCGTCCTACTTGTGTCCTACGTGTGGCCTAGTTGCACCCAAGTTACGCCCTTATTGCGTCCTACTTGCGCCCTACTTGCAGCCTACTTGGTTTCAGTTGCACCCTAGTTGCGCCCTAGTTACGCCCTAGTTGCGCCCTACTTGTGCCCTAGTTGCGCCCCACTTGCACCCTACCTGTGCCCTACTTGCGTCCTACTTGCGCCCTACTTGCATCCTAGGTGCGTCCTACTTGCGCCCTAGTTGCGTCCTAGTTGCGCCCTAGTTGCGCCCCACTTGCACCCTACCTGTGCCCTACTTGCGTCCTACTTGCGCCCTACTTGCATCCTAGGTGCGTCCTACTTGCGCCCTAGTTGCGTCCTAGTTGCGCCCTAGTTGCATCCTAGTTGCGTCTAAGTTGGACACTAGCTACGCTCTAGCTGCACCCTAGTTGCACCCTTGTTATGCCTTACTTGTGCCCTACTTGCGTCCTACTTGCGCCCTAGTTGCGCCCTAGTTGCGCCCTAGTTGCGCCGTAGTTGCGCTATGTTGGACACTTCCTACGCCCTAGTTGTGTCCTAGTTGTGTCCTAGTTGCACCCTTGTTGCACCCTAGTTGTGCCCTAGTTGCGCCCTACGTGTGCCCTACTTGCGCCCTCGTTGCGCCCTAATTGCGTCCAAGTTGTACCCCAGTTGTGCCTTACTTTCGCCCTACTTGTGTCCTAGTTGCGTCCTACTTGTGCCCTACTTGCATCCTAGTTGCGTGCTAGTTGCGCCCTAGTTACACCCTACTTGCGTCCTACTGGCGCTCTACTTGCGCCCTTCTTGCGTCCTAGTTGCATCCTACTTGCGCCCTAGTAGCGCCCTCATACGCCCTAGTTGCGCCCTCGTTGTGCCTCAGTTGGGCACTAGCTACGTCCTAGTAGTGCCCTAGTTGCACCCTAGTTGAACCCTAGTTGCGCCTCAGTTACATCCTAGTTGCACCCTAGGCGCACTCTACTTGCGCCTTATTTGCGCCCTAGTTGTGTCCTACTTACACCCTACTTGAACCCTACTTGTGTCCTACTTGCGTCCTACTTGAGCCCTGCTTGCGTCCTACTTGCGCCCTACTTGTGCCCTAGTTGCATCCTAGTTGCGCCCTTGTTGCGTCCTACTTGCGTCCCACTTGTGCCCTACTTGCACCCTAGTTGCGCCCTAGTTGCACCCTAGTTGCGCCCTACTTGTGCCCTACTTAAGCCCTAGTTGCGCCCTAGTCGGGCCCTAGTTTCCCTAGTTGGACCCTACTTGCGCCCTAGTTGTGCCCTACTTGCGCCCTAGTTGCTCCCGACTTGCGCCCTCGTTGTGCCTCAGCTGGGCACTACCTATGCTCCTAGATGTGCCCTAGTTGCGCCCTAGTTTCGCCCTAGTTGCACCTTCCTTACGCCCTACTAGCGTCGTAGTTTCACCTTTGTTGTGCCCTAGTTGTGTCCTACTTGCGTCCTACTTACGTCCTAGTTGCGTCCTAGTTGCGCCCTAGTTGCGTCCTACTTGTGCACTACTTGCGCCCTAGTTGTGTCCTAGTTGCGCCCTTGTTGCACCCTACTTGTGCCCTACTTGCGTCCTAGTTGCACCCTAGTTGTACCCTAGTTGTATCCTAGTTGCGCCCTACTTACGCCCTACTTGCTCCCTAGTTGCGCCCTGGTTGTGCCTTAGTTGAGTCCTACTTGCACCCTACTTGCGCTGTACTTGTGCCGTAGTTGCGCCCTACTTGCGCCCTAGTTGCACCCTAGCTGTGCCCTAGTTGCGCCCTAGTTGTGCCTCAGTTGGACACTAGCTGCGTCCTAGTTGCGTCCTAGTTGTTCCCTAGTTGCGTCCTACTTGTGCCCTACTTGCGCCCTACTTCTGCCCTACTTGTGCCCTAGTTGCGCCCTAGTTGCACCCTAGTTGCGCCCTAGTTGTGCCTCAGTTGGGCACTAGCTATGTCCTAGTTGCGTCTTCATTGCGCCCTTGTCGCGCCCTAGTTACAACCTAGTTGCGTCCTAGATGTGCCCTACTAGCGCCCTACTTGTGCCCTAGTTGCGCCCTACTTGCGCCCTACTTGCGCCCTAATTGCACCCTACTTGCGCCCTGGTTGCGCCCTTGTTGCGCCCTAGTTGCACCCTACTTGCGGCCTACTTGCAGCCTACTTGCACCCTAGTTGCGTCCTAGTTGCGCCCTAGTTGCGCCCTACTTGTGCCCTACTTGCACCCTAGTTGCACCCTAGTTGCGCCCTAGTTGCGCCCTAGTTGTACCCTACTTTTGCCCGAGTTGCACCCTTCTTGCAACCTAGTTGCGTCCTAATTGCGCCTCAGTTGGGCACTACCTACGCCCTACTTGCGTCCTTGTTGCATTTTACTTGCACCCTAGTTGCACCCTACTTGCGCCCTACTTGCGTCCTACTTGCGCCCTAGTTCCGTCCGACTTGCGCCCTAGCTGCGCCCTAGTTGCGCCTAAGTTGGACACTAGCTATGCCCTAGATGCATCCAAGTTGTGTCCTAGTTGCGCACTAGTTGCGTCCTAGTTGTGCTCTAGTTGCGCCTTAGTTGGGCATAAGCTACGTCCTAGTTGCGTCCTAGTTGCGCCTTAGTTGTTTCCTAGTTGCGCCCTAATTGCATCCAAGTTTCGCCCTAATTGCACCCTACTTGTGCCCTACTTGCGTCCTACTTGCGTACTACTTGCGCCCTGGTAAGGTCCTAGTTTTGCACTAGTTGCACCCTACTTGCGCCCGAATTGCACCCTACTTACGCACTAGTTGTGCCATATTTATACCCTGCGTGTGCCCTATGTGCCTCCTACTTGCGCCCTTGTTGCGCCCTATTTGCGCCCTAGTTGTACCCTAGTTACGCCCTACTTGCGTCCTAGTTGTGCCCTACTCGCACCCTAGTTGCGTCCTAGTTATGCCTCAGTTGGACTCTAGCTACGCCCTAGTTGCATCCTACTTGCGCCCTAATTGCGTCCTAGTTACGTCCCACTTTCGCCCTACTTGTGCCCTAGTTGCGCCCTACTTGTGCCGTAGTTGCATCCAACTTGTGTCCTAGTTGCGCCCTAGTTGTGTCTCAGTTGGACACTAGTTATGTCCTAGTTGTAAGTTCGCTGCGTCCCAAGTGCACCCTAGTTACGTCCTAGTTGCACCCTACTTGCGTCCTACTTGCACCCTACTTGCGCCCTACTTGTACCCTAGTTGTGCCCTAGTTGTGCTCTACTTGCGCCCTACTTGCACCCTAGTTGTACCCTAGTTGCACCCTAGTTGCACCCTAGTTGTGTCATACTTGTTCCTTAGTTGTGTCCTACTTGCGCCCTAGTTGTGCGTTGGTTGCACCCTACTTGCACCCTACTTACATCCTAATTGCGCCCTACTTGCGCCCAAGTTGCGCGATAGTTACGCCTCAGTTGGGCATTAGCTACACCCTAGTTGCGCCCTACTTGCATCCTAATTGTGCCTTTGTTGCGCCCTACTTTCGCCCTAGTTGTGCCCTAGTTGCGCCCTACTTGTGTCCTAATTGCACCCGACTTGCACCCTAGTTGCGCCCTAGTAGCACCTCTGTTGGGTACTAGTTACATCCTAGTTGTGCCTTAGTTGCGTCCCAGGTGCACCCTAGTTGCGTCCTAGTTGCACCCTACTTGCGGCCTACTTGTGCCCTACTTGCACCCTACTTATTCCTAATTGCGTCCTACTTGCGCCCTACTTGCACCGTAGTTGCACCCTAGTTGCACCCTAGTTGCGCCCTAGTTGCGCCCCACTTGTGTCCTAGTTGCGCCCTACTTGCGTCCAAGTTGCGCCCTACTTGCGTCCTATTTGCGCCCTACTTCTGTCCTTGGTGTGCACTAGTTGTGCCCTAGTTGTACCCTAATTACACCCTACTTGTGCCCTACTTGCACCCTAGTTGCGCCCTAGTTGCATCCTAGTTACGTCCTACTTGCGCCCTACTTGCACCCTACTTGCATCCTAGTTACGCCCTAGTTGCGCTCTAGTTGCACCTTACTTGCGCCGTACTTGGACCCTAGTTGTGTCCTAGAAGCGCCCTAGTTGCGCCTCAGTTGGGCACACACTACGCCCTAGTTGCGCCCTAGTAACACACTAGTTGCGCTCTAGTTGCGCCTCTGTTGGGCACTAGTTACGCCCTAGTTGCATCCTAGTTGCGCACTAGTTGCGGCCTAGTTGTGCACTACTTGCATCCTACTTGCACCCTAGTTGCACCCTAGTTGCGCCTGAATTGCGCTCTACTTGCGCCCTACTTGCACCCTAGTTGCGCCCTTGTTGCACCCTAGTTGCACCCGACTTGCAGCCTACTTGTGCCCTACTTGCACCCTAGGTGCACCCTAGTTGCCCCCTAGTTGTTCCCTACTTGCGCCCAAGTTGTGGCCTAGTTGCGCCCTAGTTGTACCCTACTTGTACCCTAGTTGCGTCCTACTTGCGCCCTAGTTGCGCCCTAGTTGCGCCTCATTTGGACACTAAGTACGCCCTAGTTGCGTCCTAGCTATGCCCTAGTTGCCCCATACTTGCACCCTACTTGCGTCCTAGTTTCGCCCTACTTGCATTCTAATTGAACCCGACTTCCGCCTTAGTTGCGCCCTAGTTGCACCTCAGTTGGACACCAGCTACGCCCTAGTTGTACCCTAGTTGCACCCTAGGTACTTCCTAGTTGCGCCCTACTTGCGCCCTACTTGCGCCCTAGTTGTGCCCTAGTTGCGTCCAATTTTCGCCCTACTTGCGCCTTACTTGCGTCCTAGTTACACCCTAGTTGCACCCTAGTTATGCCCTAGTTGCGCCCTTTTCGCGCCCTACTTGCGCCCCAGTTTTGCCATAGTTACGCCCTAGTTGCGCCCTAGTTGCGTCCTTCTTGCACCCTACTTGCGTCCTCGTTGCACCCTACTTGCGCCTAGTTGTGTCCAACTTGCGCCCTAGTTGCGCCCTAGTTGCAGCTCAGTTGGGCACTAGCTATGCCCTAGTTGCGCCCTAGTTGCACCCTAGTTGCGCCCTACTTGTGCCCTATTTGCAACCTACTCGCGCCCTGGTTACGCCCTAGTTGCACCCTAATTGTGCTCTACTTGCACCCTATTTGCACCCTACTTGTGTCCTAGTTGCGCCCTAGTTGCGTCCTAGTTGCGTCCTACTTGTGTCCTACTTGCGCCCTACTTGCGCCGTAGTTGTGCCCTATTTACAGACTAGTTGCGCCCTACTTACACCCTACTTACGCCCTAGTTGTGCACTAGTTACGCCCTAGTTGCACCCTAGTTGCGCTCTAGTTGCGCCCTAGTTGCGCCCTACTTGGGCCCTAGTTGCACCCTAGTAGTACCTCAGTTGGACACCAGCTACGCCCTAGTTGCGCCCTAGTTGTCCTAGTTGCACCCTACTTCTGCCCTACTTGCGTCCTAGTTGCGTCCTTCTTGCGCCCTAGTTATCCTCTACTTGCATCCTAGTTGCGCCCTAGTTGCACCTCAGTTATGCACTAGCTACGGCCTAGTTGCACCTTAGTTGCACCCTAGTTGTGCCCTAGTTGAGGCCTAGTTGCGCCCTACTTGTGCCGTACGTGCATCCTAGTTGTGTCCTAGTTACGCCCTACTTGCGTCCTTCTTGCACCCTACTTGCGCCCTACTTGTACCCTTGTTGTACCCTAGTTGTGTCCTAGTTGTACCCTACTTGCACCCTACTTGTACCCTACTTGCGCCCGAGTTGCACCCTAGTTGCGTCGTAGTTATGTCCTACTTGCGCCCTACTTGCGCCCTACTTGTGCCCTACTTGCGTCCTAGTTGCGCCCTAGTTGCACCCTAGTTGCGCCCTACTTGCACCCTACATGGGCTCTAGTTATACCCTAGTTGCACCCTAGCTGCGTCCTACTTGCACCCTGGTTGCGTCCTAGTTGCGCCTCAGTTGGGAACTAGTTACGCCCTAGTTGCGCCCTAGTTACGTCCTAGCTGTGCCCTAGTTGTGTTATACTTGCACCCTACTTGCGCCCTAGTTGCGCCCTTCTTGCATCAGGGTTGAACCCGACTTCCGTCCTAGTTGCGCCCGAGTTGCGCCTCACTTGGACACTAGCTATGCCCTAGTTGCACCCTAGTTGCACCCTAGGTACACCCTAGTTGCACGCTACTTGCACCCTACTTGCGCCCTAGTTGTGCACTAGTTGTGTCCATGTTTTGCCCTACTTGTGCCCTACTTGCGTCCTAGTTGTGTCCTAGTTGCGCCCTAGTTGTGCCCTACTTGCGCCCTATTTGTGCCCTACTTGCCCCCTAGTTGCGCCATAGTTACGTCCTAGTTGCACCATAGTTACGTCCTTCTTGCACCCTACTTGCGCCCTCGTTGCGTCCTAGATGCCCCCTAGTTGTGCCCTACTTTCACCCTAGTTGCACCCTAGTTGTGCCTCAGTTGGGCACTAGCTACGCCCTAGTTGCGCCCAAGTTGCTTCCTAGTTGTGTCCTAGTTGCGCCATACTTGCGTCCTACTTGTGTCCTAGTTGTGTCCTACTTGCGCCTAGTTGTGCCGGACTTGCACCCTAGTTGCACCCTAGTTGCACCTCACTTGGACACTAGCTACGTCCAAGTTGTGCCCTAGTTGTGCCCTAGTTGCACCCTAGTTGTGGCCTAGTTGTACCCTACTTGCGTCCTACTTGCGCCCTAGTTGCACCCTAATTGCGCCCTAGTTTTACCCTCCTTACACCCTACTCGCGCCCTGAATGCGCCCTAGTTGCGCCCTAGTTGTGTCCTACTTGCGCCCTATTTGCGCCCTACTTGTATCCCAGTTGTGTCCTAGTTTCGCCCTACTTGCGCCCTACTTGCGCCCTAGTTACGCCCTATTTGTGCAGTAGTTGCGCTCTACGTACGCCATACTTATGCCCTAGTTGCACCCTAGTTGCGCCCTAGTTGCGTCCTACTTGCGCCCTAGTTGCGCCCTACTTGCACTCTAGTTGCACCCTAGTTGTGCCTCAGTTGGACAATAGCTACGCCCTAGTTGCGTCTTAGTTGCGCCCTAGTTGCGCCCTACTTGTGCCCTACGTGCGCCCTACTTCCGCCCTACTTGCATCCTAGTTGCGCCCTACTTGCGCCCTTGTTCCGCCCTTATTGAGCCCTAGTTGTGCCCTAGTTATACCCTACTTGCACCCTACTTGCGTCCTACTTGCATCCTAGTTGTGCTCTAGTTACGTCCTAGTTGCGCCCTAGTTGCGCCCTACTTGCACCCTACTTGCGTCCTAGTTGCACCAAAGTTGCGCCCTAGTTGCGTCTCAGTTGGGCACAAGGTACGCCCTAGTTGCGCCCTAGTTGCACCCTTGTTGCACCCTAGTTGTGCCTCAGTTGGGCACTAGCTACGCCCTAGTTGCGCCCTAGTTGCGCACTAGTTGCGGCCTACTTGCATCCAACTTGCGCCCTAGTTGCGCCCTAGTTGCGCCCCACTTGTGCCCTAGTTGCAACTCAGTTGGGCACTAGCTATGCCCTAGTTGCGTCCTAGTTACGCCCTACTTGCACCCTACTTGCGCCCTTAGTAGCACCCAAGTTGCATCCTAGTTGCACCCTAATTGCGTCCTACTTGCGCCCTACTTGCGCCCTAGTTGCGCCCTAGTTGTTCCCTAATTGCATCCTACTTGCACCCTACATGCACCCTAATTGCACCCTAGTTGCACCCTAGTTACACCCTAATTGCGCATCTGTTGGGCACTAGCTATGCCCTAGTTGCGCCCTAGTTGCACCCTAGTTGCGTCCTAGTTGCGCCCGAGTTGCGCCCTAGTTTTGGCATACTTGTGCCCTACTTGCATCTTAGTTGTGCCCTAGTAACGCCCTAGTTGCATCTTATTTGCTCCATTCTTGCGTCCTACATGCGCCCTAGTTGTGCCCTAGTTGCGCCCTTGTTGTGCCCTGCTTTTGCCCTTCTTGCGTCCTACATGCTCCCTACTTGCTTCCTAGTTGCGCCCTAGTTGCACCCTACTTGCGCCCTACTTGCACCCTACTTGCATCCTAGTTATGCCCTAGTTGCACCCTAGTTGTGCCCTAGTTGCGCCCTACTTGCGCCCTAGTTGTACCCTACTTACACCCTAGTTGCGTCCTAGTGGCGCCTCAGTTTGGCACTAGCTACGCCGTAGTTGTGCCCTAGTTACGCCCTTGTTTCCCCCTTATTGCACCCTACTTGCGCCCTACTTGCGCCTAGTTGCGCCCTAGTTGCGCCCTAGTTACGCCCGTCTTGCATCGAAGTTGCGCGCTAGTTGCGCCTTAGTTGGGCACTAGCTACACCCTAGTTGCACCCTAGTTGCGACCTAATTGCGCCTTAGTTGCGCCCTAGTTGCGCCCTAGTTGCGCCCTGCTTGCGTCCCACATGCGCCCTAGCTGCGCCCTAGTTGCACCCTAGTTGCACCCTGCTTGCACCCTACTTACACCCTAGTTGCACCCTAGTTGCGCCCTAGTTGCGCCCTACTTGTGCCCTACTTGCGCCCTAGCTGCGCCCTAGTTGCACCCTAGTTGCACCCTGCTTGGACCCTACTTACACCCTAGTTGCACCCTAGTTGCGCCCTAGTTGCGCCCTACTTGTGCCCTACTTGTGCCCTAGTTGCACCCTAGTTACGTCCTACTTGTACCCTAGATGCACCCTACTTGTACCCTAGTTGCAACCTAGTTGCGCCCTACATGCTCCCTACTTGTGCCCTACTTGAGTCCTACTTGTGCCCTAGTTGTGCCCTACTTGCGCCCGAGTTGCGTCCTCGTTTCACCCTAATTGCGCCTGAGTTGGGCACTAGTTACGTCCTAGTTGTGCCCTAGTTGTGCCCTAGTTGTGCCCTACTTGCGCCCTGATTTCGCCCTACTTGCGCCCTAGTTGCGTCCTACTTGCGCCCTAGTTACGCCCTAGTTATGCCTCATTTGGGCACTAGCTATGTCCTAGTCGCGCCCAAGTTGCGTCCTAGTTGCGTCCTACTTGTGCCCTACTTATGCCCTACTAACACCCTACTTGCGCCCTGATTTCGTCCTAGTTGCTCCCTAGTTGCGCCTCAGTTGGGCACTAGCTATGCCCTAGTTACGCCCTAGTTGCGCCCTAGTTGCGCCCTACTTGCGCCCTAGTTGCACCTTAGTTGCACCCTAGTTGTGTCCTAGTTGCGTCCTACTTGGGCCCTACTTGCGCCCTAGTTGCGCCCTAGTTGCACCCTACTTGCACCCTATTTGCACCCTACTTGCGCCCTACTTGCACCTTAGTTGCACCCTAGTTGTGCACTAGTTGTGCCCTACTTGCATTTTACTTGCGCCCTACTTGCGCCGTATTTGCTTCCTGGTTGCATCCTAGTTGCGCCCTAGTTGCGCCTCAGTTGGGCACTAGCTATGTCCTAGTTGTGCCCTAGTTGTGCCCTAGTTGCACCCTAGTTGCGTCCTAAGTGCGCCCTTGTTGTGCCCTAGTTGCGCAATAGTTGCGCCTTAGTTGCGCCCTAGTTGCACCCTAGTTATGCCCTAGTTGTGCCCTAGTTGCGTCAAGGTTGAGGAATACTAGGCATCGAGGAACGAATATGAAACCTTTAAAAAACAAGTGGCACGGTGTGGCAATCATGCGCAATGACCGGCCAAGGTGGGCACATGTCACTGACCATGACCACAGCACTACAACATGTGAAGTCAACTTTGATATCTCCTAGGACGAGAGAAAATATTAGAGGGGACATTCAAAGTGCATGAATACTAGGCATGAGCTAGCAAGTATACTACCCTTCAACGAGTAGTGGCACGGTGTGGCTATCGTGTGCATTGACCGGCCAAAGTGGGCATATATCACTGACGATGACCACAACATTACACCATATGTGCTCAACGTTTACAGATCATAAGACGGTTAAGAAATGGTCAGAGGGGACAATCAAAGTGCAGGCATCCTAGGCATGTGCTAGAAATGATAGGAACCTTCTAATGACTAGTGGCACAAAGTGGCTATCGTACACAATGACCGCCGAAGTTGACATATGTCACTTTCCATGACCATAGCATTGCAACATGTGTGGTAAACTTAAACCTTAGCGCGAGTCCAAAATGGTCAGAGGATAATCAAAGTGCAGGCTCCCAGGCATAATAAGAGAGAGTGAGGAGGTGTCACGGTGTGGCTATCATGTCTAATGACCGGCCAAAGTGGGCATACGTCGCTGACCATGACCACAAAATTACACCATGTGTGGTCAACCTTGACAGCTAATTGGACGGGTCAGAAATGATCAGAGGGGGCAATCAAAGTGCATGCATTATAGGCGTGGGCTAGCAATTATGGAAACATTCAAACACTAGTGGCAGGATGTGGCTACCGTGCGCAATGACCGGCAGAAGTGGGCACATGTCACTGACCATGACCACAACATTACACCAGTTCATAGCACGAGTAAAAAATGGTCAGAGGGGGCAACCATATTGCAGGTGCGCTATGCATGAGATGATGAAGGCCCTCCCGCCCTTCATCATCTGATTGCTGCTATCGTTGCCTTCACTTAACCATTTACGTTGCCTCCCATTCCAGCTTTAGGCTGTCCAGCAATTAGTAAGGTTGCACTACCCATCACTTAAGCCCTATTTCACCACACGTTTCAAGTACCACGTGCACTGTGCCCTAGTTACTTCGTGGCCCTGCTCTACTATGCCCGTGCCTAGCTGCATTTTGTCCTCCTGCCATTCCTGCCAGGACCATCATCTTGTATGCTCTATTCCTCCCGCTCCGTCGCACTTCAGACGTCAGCCTGACGCCAGCTTCTCCATTGCTTCCACGCATTTACTGACTACTCTTCTAGGCTTTGCCCATGCTCGATAGTCATCCTAAAATCCTGACAAGTGTGGCTATAATGCGCAATGACCAGCCAACGTTGGCACATGTCACTTACCATGACCGTAGTATTTTTACCATGTGTCTTTAACTATGACAAATCACAGCAGGATTCAGAAATGGTTTGGGAGGGCTATTGAGGTGTAAGTATACTAGAAATTCACTAGCAATTATACAAACCCTCAGAAGCTAGTAGCACGGTATGGCTATCATGCGCAATGGTTGGCCAAATTGGATACATGTTAGTGACCATGGCCACAACATGACACCATGTGTGGTCAACTTTGACGAGTCATATCACAATAAAGAAACGGTCATAGGGGACAATCCATGTGTAGGCTTACTAGGCATGGGCTAGAAAGTATCAAAAACTGCAATGACCAGTGACACGGTGAGGCTAATGAGCACAATGACCGATCAACATAGGCACATGTAGCTGACCACGACCACAACATTACACCATGTGTTTTCAACCTTGAATAATCAAATCACGAGTCATTAATGGTCAGGGGGTCAGGATTTTGGAGATGATGCTTAGATTGCCAATGCAGAAGATTTGCAAAGCAACAGGAAAGTTGTAGGAGACTGACATCAAGTGTGACGTCAGAGGGGCGACGAAGTGTGAGAAACGGAACACTGTGAGGACTTGATGACTGATTGGCAAGAGCTTGAGAAATTAAACTTGATAGAGATTGTGGTGCTTGATGATAGAGCGAGCGAGCTGATTGAGTGAGCGAGCGGATGGAGAGAAGCGATGATGATGATTGACAGAGATGATTGATAACTGAGTGGAAGCGACGAGATGATAGAATGGAAAGCTGATTAGAATGAAGCGAGGCAAGTACAATGAGAAAGTGCCAGAGCCTAACAACTAGCGTCTCACTATCTTAGTGCTAGGTACACCCCACGATGGCGGAAGGAAGGACGCGTGCAGCCGTATCAGTCCTGTTGCTGCTTTTGCTGATGGTGATGTCAGGTGAGGGAACCAAAGGTTAAGTCGCACAATGGGGTATTCCCGGTTCTTTGTGCTATTCATCGGCATTGAGGTGTGTACGTTGTGCGTGGAAGGCGATTGCCTGAGTTGGCCTAAGTGCGATCCGAGCCGTGGCGCTTTATGATGATGGTTCGCAGCAGTGTTGGCGACCGGCATCGTGCAAAGACCGTTGAGGTTTGTGCCTGGTCCAGTTCCTGGATGTGCACCTGCGGTTGGTGCAGCTCCGCTTGAGGGGAGAGCTGGCCCAAAGGGTGGGCACCTAGATATTTTGGCTTGTGGTGGCACAAAAAGGAACTGGAGGAGAACCCGGGTGACAGCGAACTGAGCCATGTAACTCTTGGATGTATTTCTGACACAGAGGGGGTAATCAAAGTACAGGCAAGCTAGGCATGTGCTAGAAAGTATCAAAAACTTCAATAGATAGTGGCACCGCATGTCTATCATGCGCAATGACCAGCCGAATTAGGCATACATCACTGAATATAACCACTGCACTACACCAGGTGTGGTCAATCTTTACAGATCATAGCATGATTCAGAAATGGTCAGAGGGGGCATTTAAAGAACAGGCACAATAGGCATGGGTTCAAAATTATATAAACCTTCAATAACTAGTGGAACAGTGTGGCTATCATACGCAATGACTGGCTGAAGTTGGCATACGTCAAATGCCATGACCACAGCATTACACAAGGTGTGGTCAAGTTTGAGAAATTGAAGCACGAGTAAGAAATGGACAGAGGGGGAAATCAATGTACATGCAAACTAGTCAAGGACTAGCAATCATCCAAACCTTTAGATTGTAGTGGCACGGTGCGGCTATCATGCGCAATGACCGGCCGAAGTGGGAATATGTCACTGAACATGACCAAAACATTACACCAATTGTGCTCAACTTTGACAAATCATAGCACGAGTAAAAAATAGTCAGAGAGGGCTATGAGCTTGTGAGCATACTAGACAATGAAAATCAAGATTACTGAATTTCCAATGGTAGTGGCATGGTGTGGCTAACATGCGCAATTACCAGCCAACGTAAGCAGATGCCACTGACCATGACCGCAACATTAAACCATGTGTGATCAACATTGACAAATCATAGCACGAATCAGAAGTGGTCAGGGGGGAAATCATAGTGCATGCATATAGGGAATGGGCTATCAACTGGAGCAAGGCCAAGACAACTGGAGCAAGCCCAAGACAACAGTAGCAAGCCCAAGACAACTGGAGCAAGGCCAAGACAACTTGAGCAAGCCCAAGACAACTGGAGCAAGCCCAAGACAACTGGAGCAAGGCCAAGACAACTGAAGCAAGGCCAAGACAACTGGAGCAAGGCCAAGACAACTGGAGCAAGGACAAGATAACTGGAGCAAGCCCAAGACAACCAGAGCAAGGAAAAGACAGCTGGAGAAAGCCCAAGACAACAGGAGCAAGGCCGAGACAGCTTGATCAAGACCAAGACAACTGGAGCAAGGCCAGGAGGATTAGAGCAAGCCCAAGACAACTGGAGCAAGCCCAAGACAACTGGAGCAAGGCCAAGACAACTGAAGCAAGCCCAAGAAAACTGGAGCAAGGCCAAGACAACTGGAGCAAGGCCAAGACAACTGGAGCAAGGCCAAGACAACTGGAGCTAGCCCAAGACAACTGGAGCAAGGCCAAGACAACTGGAGCAAGCCCAAGACAACTGGAGCAGGCCCAAGACAACTGGAGCAAGGCCAAGACAACTGGAGCAAG
>SZWC01000961.1:153186-182331 GCA_023375785.1 Penium margaritaceum
CCAAGACAACTGGAGCAAGCCCAAGACAACTGGAGCAAGGCCAAGACAACTGGAGCAAGCCCAAGACAACTGGAGCAAGGCCAAGACAACTGGAGCAAGGCCAAGACAACTGGAGCAAGGCCAAGACAGCTGGGGCAAGCCCAAGAGAACTGGAGCAAGGCCAAGAGAACTGGAGCAAGGTCAAGACAATAGGAGCAAGGCCAAGACAACTGAAGCAAGCCCAAGACAACTGGAGCAAGCCCAAGACAACCAGAGAAAACCCAAGACAACTGGAGCAAGCCCAAGAAAACTGGAGCAAGGCAAAGACAACTGGAGCAAGCCCAAGACAACTGGAGCAAGGCCAAAACAACTGGAGCAAGGAAAAGACAACTGGTGCAAGCCCAACACAACTGGAACAAGGCCAAGACAACTGGAGTAAGCCCAAGAAAACTGGAGCCAGGCCAAGACAGCTGGAGCAAGGCCAAGAAAACTGGAGCAAGACCACGACAACTGGAGCAAGCCCAAGACACCTGGAGAAAGCCCAAGACAACTAGAGCAAGCCCAAGACAACTGGAGAAAGCCCAAGACAACTGGAGCAAGGCCAAGACAACTGGAGCAAGCCCATGACAACTAGAGCAAGCCCAGGAGAGCTTAAGCAAGCCCAAGAAACCTGGAGCAAGGCCAAGACAACTGAAGCAAGGCAACGACAACTGGAGCAAGCCCAAGAGAAGTTGAGCAAGACTAAGACAACTGCAGCAAGGCCAAGATAACTGGAGCAAGGCCAAGATGACTGGAGCAAGCCCAAGACAACTGGAGCAAGCCAAGACAACTGGAGCAAGGCTAAGCCAACTGGAGCAAGGCCAAGACAACTGGAGCAGGGCCAAAACAACTAGAGCAAGGCCAAGACACCTGGAGCAAGTCCAAGACAACTGGAGCAAGGCCAAGACAACTGGAGCAAGCCCAAGACAACTGGAGCAAGGCCAAGACAACAGGAGCAAGACCAAGACAACTGGAGTAAGCCCAAGACCACTGAAGCAAGGCCAAGACAACTGAAACAACCTTAAGACAACTGGAGCAAGCCCAAGACAACTGGAGCAAAATGAAGACAACTGGAGCAAGGCCAAGACAACTGGAGCAAGGCCAAGACAACTGGAGCAAGGGCAAGGCAACTAAAGCAAGCCCGAGACAACTGGAGAAAGCCCAAGACAACTGGAGCAAAGCCAAGACAACTGGAGCAAGGCCAAGACAACTGGAGCAAGGCCAAGAAAAACTGAGCAAGACGAAGAATACTGGAGCAAGCCCAAGACAACTGGAGCAAGCCCAAGACAACTGGAGCAAGGCCAAGACAACTGGAGCAAGGCAAAGACGACTGGAGCAAGGCCAAGAAAACTGGAGGAAGGCCAACACTGTTGGAAAAATACAGTACTATCACAAGGCTCTCATACTGGAGAACAGCCTCTCGGGATTTCCCAAGCTCCTATTCTGGTCCCCGACTCTACCACCGAGAGCCACGACCCCTGGAAGTCTAAGTCCGGTGGACCGAGGTTCACATCCAAGCTTGGGCAACATCTCGCACGAAGCGAGCTGATCAAAGGCTACCCGAATGACAATGACCGGTCACCGCCGGCAGCTACCGGGACCGACGGAAAAAGAGCGGCCCGGTACTCACGTCAAGACAACAACATCCAACGTCTCGGGTTACGAGACTCTAGAGTGCACTCGGCAGCACGTTCCTGGTCTGTCACGACCCAGACACGCCGCCGAGCCCTCCAACGTGCCACCACCACCGGGCACGACGAGACTCACTACTACGAGCCGCACCACAGCCTCGCAAACTGCAAGAGCACCAACAACCAAGCTGCGGCTCCATCTAACATGCCAACCACCCTAAGCAGGTGGTTCTGTCTATCTAGGCTAGGCTAAACCAAACTATATGAACAGACATCTCTGTGTAGGATCCTTTGTCTCATTCATATCAGTCAAGTTCATTGCTTCATTCCTCCGCCCGCCTACGGGCTGTGGCGCTTTTGCCTTTGCTGTCCTGTTGCCGTTGCCCGCCGCAAGGCTGTTGTACTCCAGCTTTCACCTGCCCTCTGCCCGCCATCCATGGCTGTGGCACTCAACCATTCCATTTGCTAAACGCATTAGTCGCAGCTCCTCCTCACGTCTTTGCGCCTCCTTTGCTGTTGCCTTCCAGTTTGGCTGAGGCACCCCATTATCAACATCACCATCATTGCGTGGTTGCCCGATTCACTCTCATCCGCCGGTCCTGTCGCCCCATCCGTCCAAGTCCTTCTGTCACGCCCGCACCGCCCAGCCGAGGCGCTCCTAGCTTCTCAGCGCCCGTGCCGATTGGCACTGCGCCCACTCAGCGTTGAGGCCCGCACCTTGGCACACGGACTACGGGCCGGTGTCCTGGTTGCTGAGGACCTTACCCCTCACGTCCTCATGCCTTCAGTCTTTAAACCTTCATGACATCAGCAAGCCGTGAGCCCTTCGCAGCTTCGTCGATGCTTCTGCCTCCTCCTCATCTGTACGTCTACCTCATCCAAAACCCATTACAGTTTCCTGACAAACACAACTAGAGCAAGGTCAAGACAACTGGAGCAAGCCCAAGACAATTGGAGCAAGGCCAAGAAAACTGGAGCAAGGCTAAGACAACTGGAGCAATAACAAGAAAGCTGGAGCAAGCCCAAGTCAACTGGAGTAAGGCTAAGATAACTGGAGGAAGCCCAAGACAACTGGAGCAAAGCCAAGACAACTAGTGCAAGGCCAAGACAACTCGAGCAATCAAAAAACAACTGGAGCAAGGCCAAGAAAACTGGAAAAAGCCCAACAAAACTGGAGCAAGTCCAAAACAACTGGAGCAAGGCCAAGACAACTTGAGCAAGGCCAAAACAACTGCAGCAAGCCCAAGAGAACTAGAGCAAGGCCAAGATAGCTGGAGCAAGGCCAAGACAACTGGAGCAAGCCCAAGACAACTGGATCAAGGCGAAGAAAACTGCAGAAAGCCCAAGAAAACAAGACAAGGCCAAGACATCTGGAGCAAGAAAAAGACAACTAAAGCAATCCCAAGACATCTGGAGCAAGGCCCAGAGACCTGGAGCAAGGCCAAGACAACTAGAGCAAGGCCAAGACACCTGGAACAAGCCCAAGACAACTGGAGCAAGGCCAAGAAAACTGGAGGAAGGCCAAGGCAACTGGAGCAAGGCCAAGATAACTGGAGCAAGGCCAAGACAAATGGAGCAAGCCAAAGACAATTGGAGCATGCCCAAGACAACTGGAGCAAGCCCAAGACAAGTGGAGCAAGGCCAAGGCAACTAGAGCAAGCCCAAGACAACTAGAGCAAGCCCAAGACAACTGGAGCAAGGCCAAGACAACTTGAGCAAGCCCAAGACAACTGGAGAAAGCCCAGGAGAACTGGAGCAAGCCCAAGACAACTGGAGCAAGGCCAAGACAACTGGAGGAAGGCCAAGACAACTGGAGCAAGGCCAAGACAACTGGAGCAAGGCCAAGATAACTGGAGCAAGGCCAAAACAGCTGGAGGAAGCCCAAGACAACTGGAGCAAGGCCAAGACAGCTGGAGGAAGCCCAAGACAACTGGAGCAAGCCCACGACAACTGGAGCAAGCCTAAGACAACTAGAGCAAGGCCAAGACAACTGGAGCAAAGCCAAGACAACTGGAGCAAGGCCAAGATAACTGGAGCAAGGCCAAGACAGCTGGAGGAAGCCCAAGACAACTGGAGCAAGCCCACGACAACTGGAGCAAGCCTAAGACAACTAGAGCAAGGCCAAGACAACTGGAGCAAAGCCAAGACAACTGGAGCAAGGCCAAGATAACTGGAGCAAGGCCAAGACAGCTGGAGGAAGCCCAAGACAACTGGAGCAAGGCCAAGACAACTAGGGCAAGGCCAAGACAACAAGAGCAAGCCCAAGACAACTGGAGCAAGGCCTAGACAACTGGAGCAAGCCCAAGACAACTGGAGAAAGCCCAAGACAACTGGAGCAAGCCCAAGAAAACTGGAGGAAGCCCAAGACAACTGGAGCATGGCAAGGATAACTGGAGCAAGGCCAAGACAGCTGGAGCAAGCCAAAGACAGCTGGAGCAAGCCCAAGACAACTATGGAAAGGCCAAGACATCTGGAGCAAGGTCAAGATAACTGGAGCAAGGCCAAGACAACTGGAGCAAGGTTAAGACAACTGGACCAAGGCCAAGACAACTGGAGCAAGCCCAAGGCAACTGGAGCAAGGACAAGAGAACTGGAGCAAGGCCAAGAAAACTGGAGCAAGGCCAAGACAGCAGAAGCGAGCCCATGACAACTGGAGCAAAGCCAAGACAACTGGAGCAAGGTCAAGACAACTGGAGAAAGGCCAAGACAGCTGGAAAAAGGCTAAGACAACTGGAGCAAGCCCAAGAAAACGGGTGCACAGCAAAGACAACTGGAGTACGGCCAAGAAAACTGGAGGAAGGCCAAGACAACTGGAGCAAGCTCAAGACAACTGGAGCATGCCCAAGACAACTGGAGCAAGCCAAAGACAAGTGGAGCAAGGCCAAGACAACTGGAGCAAGCTCAAGACAACTGTAGCAAGCCCAATACAACTGGAGCAAGGCCAAGACAACTGGAGGAAGGCCAAGACAACTGGAGCAAGCCCAAGACAACTTGAGCAAGGCCAAGAAAACTGGAGCAAGGCCAAGACAACTGGAGCAAGGCCAAGACAACTCGAGCAATGGCAAGACAACTGGAGTGAGCCCAAGACAACTGGAGCAAGCCCAAGACAACTATAGCAAGGTCAAGACAACTGGAGAAAGGTTAAGACAGCTGGAACAAGGCCAAGACAACTGGAGCAAGCCCAAGACAACTGATGCACAGCCAAGACAACTGGAGTAATGCCAAGAAAGCTGGAGGAAGCCCAAGAAAACTGGAGCAAGCCCAAGACAACTGGAGCATGCCCAAGACAACGGGAGCAAGCCCGAGACAAGTGGAGCAAGGCCAAGACAACTGGAGAGAGCCCAAGACAACTGGAGCAAGTCCAAGACAACTGGTGCAAGGCCAAGACAACTGGAGCAAGGCCAAGATAACTGGAGCAAGCCCAAGACAACTGGAGCAAGGCCAAGACAACTGGAGCAAGGCCAAGACAAATGAAGCAAGCCCAAGACAAATTGAGCAATGCCAAGACAACTGGAGCAAGCCAAAGACAGCTGAGACAAGCCCAAGACAACTGTAGCAAGGCCAAGACAACTTGAGCAAGCCCAAGACAACTGGAGCAAGCCCAAGACAACTGAAGCAAACCCAAGACAGCAGGAGCAAGCCCAGGAAAACTGGAGCAAGCCCAAGAAAACTGGAGGAAACCCAAGACAACCGGAGCATGGCGAATACAAGTGGATTTAGGCCAAGACAACTGGAGTTAGGTCATGACAGCTAGAACAAGCCCAATACAACTGGAGCAATGCCAAGACAACTGGAGCAAGGTAAAAAAAACTGGAGCAAGTCCAAGACAATTGGAGCAAGGTTAAGACGACTGGAGCAAGTCAAATACAACTAGAGCAAGCCCAAGACAACTGGAGCAAGGACAAGACAATTGGAGCAAGGCCAAGACAACTGGAGCAAGACCAAGACAGCTTGAGCAAGCCCATAACAATTGGAGCAAGGCCAAGACAACTGGAGCAAGGCCACCACAACTGGAGCAAGGCCAAGACAGCTGGAACTAGGCCAAGACAACTGGAGTAAGCCCAAGACAACTGGTGCACGGCCAAGACAACTGGAGCAAAGCCAAGAAAACTGGAGGAAGGCCAGGAAAACTGGAGCAAGCCCAAGAGAACTGGAGAAAGGCCAAGGCAACTGGAGCAAGGCCAAGACAACAAGAGAAATCCCAAGAAAACAGAAGCAAGGCCAAGACAACTGGATCAAGGTAACGACAACTAGAGGAAGCCCAAGACAATTGGAGCAAGCCCAAGACAACTGGAGCAAGACCAAGACAACTGGACCAAGGACAAGACAGCTGGAGCAAGCCAAAGACAACTGGAGTAAGGCCAAAACAACTAGAGCAAGGCCCAGACAATTGGAGCAAGCCCAAGATAACTGGACACTGATAAGACAACTGAAGCAAGATCAAAACAACTGGAGCAAGCCCAAGACAACTGGAGCAAGGCCAAGACAACTTGAGATAGCCCAAGACAATTGGAGCAAGGCCAAGACAACTGAAGAAAGCCCAAGACAACTGAAGCAAGCCCAAGACAACTGGAGCAAGGCCAGCAAAACTGGAGCAAGGCCAAGACAGCTGGAGCAAGACCAAGACAGCTGGGGCAAGCGCAAGACAACTGGAGCAAGCCCAAGACAACTGGAGCAAGGCCAAGACAACTAAAGCAAGGCCCAGACAACTGGAGCATGGCCAAGACAACCGGGGCAAGCCAAAGACAACTGGAGCAGGCCCAAGAAAACTCAAGCAAGCCCAAGACAACTGGAGCAAGGCCAAGACAACTGGAGCAAGACCAAGACAACTGGAGCAAGGCCAAGACAACTTGAGCAAGGTCAAGAAAACTGGAGCAAGCCCAAGAAAACTGGAGCAAGGCCAAGAAAACTGGAGCAAGGCCAAAAGAACTAGAGCAAGGCCAAGACAGCTGGAGCAAGCCCAAGTCAAGTGGAGCAAGGCCAAGACAACTGGAGGAAGCCCAAGATAACTGGAGCAAGGAATACACAACTGGTGCAACGCCAAAACAACAGGAGCAAGCCCAAGAATACTAGAGCAAGCCAAATACAACTGGAGTAAGGCAAAGACAACTGGAGCAAGGCCAAGACAACTGAAGCAAGGCCAAGACAACTGCAGTAAGTCCAAGACAATTGAAGCAAGGCCAAGACAACTGCAGCAAGCCCGAGAAAACTGGAGCATGCCCAAGACAACTTGAGCAAGGCCAAGGCAACTGGAGCAAGCCCAAGACAACTGGAGCAAGCCCAAAACAACTGGAGCAACGCCAAGACATCTGGAGCAATCCCAAGACAACTGGAGCAAGCCCAAGACAACTGGAGCAAGGCAAATACAACAGGAGCAAATCCAAGACAACAGGAGCAAGCCCAAGACAACTGGAGCAAGCACAAGACAACTTCAGCAACCCCAAGACAACTGGAGCAAGGCCAAGATAACTTGATTAGGGCCAAGACAACTGGAGCAAGCCTAAGGCACCTGGAGCAAGCCCAAGACAACTGGATCAAGGCCAAGACAACTGGAGCAAGCCCAAGACAACTGGAGCAAGGCCAAGACAACTGGAGCAAGGCCAATGCAACTGGAGCAAGGCCAAGACATCTAGAGCAAGGCCAATAAAACTGGAGCAAGGCCATGACAACTGGATCAAGCCCATGACAACTTGAGCATGTTCAAGACAACTGGAGCAAGGCAAAGACAACTGGAGCTAGCCCAAGACAACTGGAGCAAGCCCAAGACAACTGGAGCAAGGCCAAGACAAATGGAGCAAGGCCAAGACAACTGGAGCATGGCCAAGACAACTGGAGCAAACCCAAGACATCTGCAGCAAGCCCAAGACAACTGGAGCAAGGCCTAGACAACTGGAGGAAGGCAAAGACAACTGGAGCAAGCCCAAGACAACTGGAGCAAGGCCAAGACAACTGGAGCAAGGTCAATAAAACTGGAGCAAGCCCAAAAAACCTGGAGCAAGGCCAAGACAACCGTTGCAAGGCCAAAACAACTGGAGCAAGGCCAAGACAGCAGTTGCAAGCCCTAGACAACTGGAGCAAGGCCAAGACAACTGGAGCAAGGTCAAGACAACTGGAGCAAGCCCAAGACACCTGGAGCAAGCCCAAGACAACTGGAGCAAGGCCTAGACAACTGGAGGAAGGCAAAGACAACTGGAGCAAGCCCAAGACAACTGGAGCAAGGCCAAGACAACTGGAGCAAGGTCAATAAAACTGGAGCAAGCCCAAAAAACCTGGAGCAAGGCCAAGACAACCGTTGCAAGGCCAAAACAACTGGAGCAAGGCCAAGACAGCAGTTGCAAGCCCTAGACAACTGGAGCAAGGCCAAGACAACTGGAGGAAGCCCAAGACAACTTGAGCAAGGCCAAGACAACTGCTGCAAAGCCAAGAACACAGGAGCAAGTCCAAGACAACTGAAGCAAGCCCAAAACAACTGGACCAAGATGAAGACAACTGGAGCAAGGCTAAGACAATTGGAGCAAGGCACAGACAACTGGAGCAAGGCCAAGACAACTGGAGCAATGCAAAGACAATTGTAGCAAGCCAAAGACAACTGGAGCAAGGCCAAGGCAACTGCAGCAAGCCCGAGACAACTGGAGCAAGGCCACGGCAACTGAAGCAAGGCCAAGAAAACTAGAGCAAGGCCAACAAAACTGGTGCAAGGCTGAGACCACTGGAACAAGGCAAAGACAACTGGATCAAGGCCAAGACAATTGGAGCAAGCCCCATAAAAACTGGAGCAAGCCCAAGACAACTGGAGCATGCCCAAGACAACTGGAGCAAGGTTAAGGCAACTCGAGCAAGGCCAATACAAGTGGAGCAAGGACAAGACAACTGGAGCAAGGCCAGGACAACTGGAGCAAGGCCAAGACAACTGGAGCAAGGCCAAGACAACTGGAGCAAGGCCAAGACACTTGGAGCAAACCCAACACAACTTGAGCATGACCAAGATAACTGGAGCAAGGCCAAGAAAGCTGGAGCAAGGCCAATACAGCTGGAGCAAGGCCCAGAAAAATGGAGGAAGGCCAAGAGAACTCGAGAAAGGCCAAGACAACTGGAGCAAGCCCAAGACAACTGGAGCAAGGCCAAGGCAACTGGTGCAAGCTCAAGACAACTGGAGCAAGCCCATGACAACTAAAGCAAGGCCACGACAGCTAGAGCAAGCCCAAGACAACTGGAGCAAGCCCAAGACAAGTGGAGCAAGGCCAAGAAAGCTGGAGGAAGGCCAAGACAACTGGAGCAAGCCCAAGACAACTGGAGCAAGGCCAAGACAACTGGATCAAGCCCAAGGCCAATGAAGCAAGCCAAAGACAACTGGAGCAAGGCCAAGACAACTGGAGCAAGGCCAAGACAACAGGAGCAAGCCCAAGACACAGGAGCAAGCCCATGACAACTGGAGCAAGGCCAGGAAAACTGGAGCAAGGCCAAGACAACTGGAGCAAGCCCAAGACAACTTGAGCAAGGCCAAGACAACTGGAGCAAGGCCAAGATAGCTGAAGCATGGCCAAGACAACCGAAAAAGCCCAAGACAACTGGAGCAAGCCCAAGACAACTCAAGCAAGTCCAAGAGAACTGGAGCAAGGCCAAAAAACTGGAGCAAGACCAAGGAAACTGGAGCAAGGCCAAGAAAACTGGAGCAAGATCAAGAAAACTGGAGAAAGCCCAAAAAAACTAGAGCAAGGCCAAGACAACAGGAGCATGGCCAAAACAACTGACGCAAGGCCAAGACAGCTGGAGCAAGCCTACGACAAGTGGAACAAGGCCAAGACAACTGGAGGATGCCCAAGACAACTGGAGCAAGGCCTAGACAACTGGTGCAACGCCAAAACAACCGGAGCAAGCCCAAGAAAACAAGAGGAAGCCCAAGACAACTGGAGCAAGACAAAGACAACTGGAGCAAGGGCAAGAAAACTGGAGCAAGGCAAAGATAACTGGAGCAAGACCAATACAACAGGACCAAGGCCAAGACAACTTCAGCAAGCCCAAGACAACTGGAGCAAGGCCAAGACAACTGCAGCAAGCCCGAGAAAACTGAAGCAAGCTCAACACAACTTGAGCAAGGCCAAGGCAACTGGAGCAAGCCCAAGACAACTGGGGCAAGACCACGACAACTGGAGCAAGGCCAAGACAACTTGAGCAAGCCCAAGACAACTGGAGCAAGCCCAAGAGAACTGGAGTAAGGCCAAGACAACAGGAGCAAGCCCAAACAACAGGAGCAAGCCCAAGACAACTTGAGCAAGCACAAGACAACTTGAGCAAGCACAAGACAACTGGAGCAAGGCCAAGACAACTTGATCAAGGCCAAGACAACTGGAGTAATCCCAAGGCACCTGGAGCAAGCCCAAGACAACTGGAGCAAGGCCAAGACAACAGGAGCAAGACCCAGACAACTGGAGCAAGGCCAAGACAACTGGATCAAGGCCAATGCAAATGGAGCACGGCCAAGACATCTGGAGCAAAGCCAAGACAACTGGAGCATGGCCAAGACAAAATTGAGCAAGGCCAAGACAACTGGATCAAGCCCAAGACAACTGGAGAAATTCCAAGACAACTGGAGCAAGGCCAAGACAAACTGGACCAAGCCCAAGACAAGTGGAGCAAGCCCAAGACAACTGCAGCAAGGCAAAGACATTTGGAGCATGGCCAAGACAACTGGAGCAAACCCAAGACATCTGGAGCAAGCCCAGGACAACTGGAGCAAGGCCTAGAAAACTGGAGGAAGGCCAAGAAAACTGGAGCAAGGCAAAGACAACTGGAGCAAGGCCAGGAAAACTGGAGAAAGCCCAAAAAAACTGGAGCAAGGCCAAGACAACTGGAGCAAGGAAAAAACAACTGAAACAAGGCCAAGAAAGCTGGAGCAAACCCTAGAAAACTAGAGCAAGGCCAAGACAACTGAAGGAAGCCCAAGACAACTGGAGCAAGGCCAAGAAAACTGATGCGAGGCCAAGAACATAGGAGCAAGCCCAAGACAATTGGGGCAAGCTTAAAACAACTGGAGCAAGCTCAAGACAACTGGAGCAAGGCGAAGACAGCTGGATCAAGGCCAAGACAACTGAAGCAAGGCAAAGACAACTAGAGCAAGGGAAACAAAACTTGAGCAAGGCAGAGACCACTGGAGCAAGGCAAAGACAACTGATGCAAGGCCAAGACAACTGGAGCAAGCCCATAAAAACTGGAGCAAGCCCAAGACAACTGGAGCAAGCCCAAGACAACTGGAGCAAGGTTACGACAACTCGAACAAGGCCAAGACAACTGGAGCAAGGCCAAGACAACTGGAGAAAGACCAAGAAAACTGGAGCAAGGCCAAGACAACTGGAGCAAGCCCAAGACAACTGAAGCAAGGCAAATACAACTGGAGCAAGGCCAAGACAACTGGAGCAAGGCCAAGACAACAGGAGCAAGCCCAAGACACTGGAGGAAGCCCATGACAGCTGGAGCAAGGCCAGGACAACTAGAGCAAGGTCAAGACACCTGGCGCAAGGCCAAGACAACTGGAGCAGGGCCAAGACAACTGGAGCAATGTCAAGAAAGCTGGAGCAAGCCCAGAGAAAATGGAGCAAGGTCAAGACAACTGAAGCAAGGCCAAAACAATTGGAGCACGGCCACGACAGCTGGAGCAAGCCCAAGACAACTCGAGCAAGGCCATGACAACTGGAGGAAGCACAAGACAACTGGAGCAAGGCCAAGACAACTGGTGCACAGCCAAGACAACAGGAGCGACCCAAGACAACTGGAGGAAGCCCATGACAACTGGAGCAAGCCGAAGACAATTGGAGCAAGGCCAAGACAAGTGGAGCAAGGCCAAGACAACTGGAGCAAGGGCAAAACAACTGGAGCAAGACCAAGACAACTGGAGCAAGGCCAAAACAACTGGAGCAAGGCAAACAAAACTGGAGCAAGGCCAAGACAACTGGAGCAAGGCCAAGACAACTGGAGCATGGCCAAGAAAACTGGAGCAAGGCCAAGACAGCTGGATCAAGGCCAAGACAACTGGAGCAAGCCCAAGACAGCTGGAGCAAGGCCAAGACAACTGGAGCAAGCCCAAGACAGCTGGAGCAAGGCCAAGACAACTGGAGCAAGGCCAAGAGAACTGGAGCAAGGCAAAGGAAACTGGAGCATGCCCAAGACAACTGGAGCAAGCCCGAGACAACTGGAGCAAGCCCAAGACAACTGGAGCAAGCCCAAGACAACTGGAGCAAGGCCAAGACAACTGTAGTAACTCCAAGACATCTGGAGCAAGCCCAAGACAACTGGAGCAAGGCCAAGACAGCTGGAGCAATCCCAAGACATTTTCAGGAAGGCCAAGACAACTGGAGCAAGGCCAAGACAACAGGAGGAAGGCTCAGAAAACAGGAGCAAGCCCAAGGCCACTGAAGCAAGGCCAGGAAAACTGGAGCAAGGTCAAGATAAATTGAGCAAGGCCAAGAAAACAGGAACAAGGCCAAGACAACTGGAGCAATGTCAAGAAAACGGGAGCAAGCCAAAGAAAACTGGAGCAAGGCCAAGACAACTGGAGCAAGGCCAAGATAACTGGAGCAAGCCCAAGACAATTGGAGCAAGCCCAAGACAACTGGAGCAAGGCCAAGAGATCTGAAGCAAGTCCAAGACAACAAGAGCAAGCCCAAGACAACTGGAGCAAGGCCAAGACAACTGCAGGAAGGCCAAGACAACTGGAGCAAGCCCAAGACAACTGGAGCAAAGCCAGGACAACTAGAGCAAGCCAAAGACAACTGAAGCAAGGCCAAGACAACAGGAGCAAGGCCAAGACAACTGGAGCAAGGCCAAGACAACGGGAGCAAACCCCAGCCAACTGGAGCAAGGCCAGGAAAATTGGAGCAAGCTCAAGAAAACTGGAGCAAGGCCAAGACAAGAGGAGCAAGGCCAAGGAAACTGGAGCAATGTCAAGAAAACCGGAGCAAGCCATAGAAACCTGGAGCAAGGCCAAGACAACAGGAGAAAGGCCAAAACAACTCGAGCAAGGCCAAGACATCTGGAGCAAGCCCAAGACAAATGGAGAAGGCCATGACAACTGGAAGAAGAAAAAGACAACTGGAGCAAGGCCAAGACAACACGTGCAAGGCCAAGACAACAGGAGCAAGCCCAAGACAAATGGAGCAAGCCCAAGATAACTGGAGCAAGCCCAAGACAACTGGAGCAAGGCTAAGGCAACTGGAGCAAGGCCAAGACAACTGGAGCAAGGCCAAGACAACTGGAGCAAGGCCTAGACAACTGGAGCAAGGCCAAGACAACTGGAGCAAGGCGAACACAACTGGAGCAAGGCCAACACAACTGGTGCAAGGCCAACACAACTGGAGCAAGGCCAAGACAACTAGAGAAAGCCCAAAACAACTGGAGCAAACCTAAGACAACTGGAGCAAGCCCAAGACAACCGGAGCAAGGCCAAGACAACTGGAGCAATGCCAAGACAACTGGAGCAAGGCCAACACAACTGGAGCAACGACAAGACAACTGGAGCAAGGCCAAGACAACTGGAGCAAGGCCAAGACAACTCGAGCAAGGCCAAGACAATTGGAGCAAGCCCAACAAAACTGAAGCAAAGCCAATGCAACTGGAGCAAGCCCAAGACGCCTGGAGCAAGCCTTAGACAGCTAGAGCGAGGCCAAAACAACTCGAGCAAGCCCAAGACATCTGGAGCAAGCCCAAGACAATTGGAGCAAGGCCAAGATATCTGGAGCAAGCCCAAGACAACAGGGGCAAGCCAAATACAACTGGAGCAAGCCCAAGACAACTGGTGCAAGTCCAACACAACTGGAGCAAGGCCAAGAAAACAGGATCAAGGCAAAGACAACTGGAGCCGGCCCAAAACACCAGGAGCAAGCCTAAGAGAACTGGAGCAAGCCAAAGAAATATGAAGAAAGGCCAAGACAACTGGAGAAAGGCCAAGACAACTGGACCAAGGCCAAGACAACTGGAGCAAGGCCAAGACAACAGGGGAAAGCCCAAGACAATGGAGTAAGCCCAAGACAACTGAAGCAATGCCAAGACAACTGGAGCAGGCCCATGACAACTGAAGCAAGGCAAAGACAACCGGAACAGGGCCAAGACAACTGGAGCAAGGCCATGACAACGAGAGTAAGCCAAAGACAATGGAGCATTCCCAAGACAACTTGAGAAAGGCCAAGATAACTGGAGCAATTTCAAGACAACTGGAGCAAGGCCAAGCCAACTGGAGCAATGTCAAGAAAACTGGAGCAAGCCCAAGAAAACTGGAGCAAGGCCAGGACAACTGTAGCAAGGTCAAAACAACTGGAGGAAGGCCAATACAGTTGGAGCAAGCCCAAGACAACTGGAGCAAGGCCATGACAACTCGAGGAAGCACAAGACAACTAGTGCAAGGCCAAGACAACTGGTACAAGGCCAAGACAACAGGAGCAAGCCCAAGACAACTGGAGCAAGCCCAAGACAACTGGAGCAAGGCCAAGACAACTGGAGCAAGGCCAAGACAACTGGAGCAAGGCAAACACAACTGGAGCAATGCCAAGACAACTGGAGCAAGGCCAAGACAACTGGAGCAAGGCCAAGAAAACTGGAGCAAGGCCAAATCAACTGCAACAAGCCCAAGACAACTGAAGCAAGCCCAAGACAACTGGAGCAAGGCCAAGACAACTGGAGCAAGGCCAAAAGAACTGAAGCAAGGCCAAGACAACTGGAGCAAGGCGAAGACAACTGGAGCAAGGCCAACACAACTGGAGCAAGGCCAAGACAATTGGAGCACGGAGAAGAATCCAGGAGCAAGCCAAAGACAAGTTGAGCATGACCAAGACAACTGGAGCAAGGCCAAGACAGCTGGAGCAAGGCCAAGACAGCTCGAACAAGGCCAAGAAAAATGGAGCAAGGTCAAGACAACTAAGGCAAGGCCAAGACAGCTGGAGCAAACCCAAGACAACATGAGAAAGGCCAAGGAAACTGGAGTAAGCCCAAGACAACAGGAGCAAGGCCAAGACAACTGGAGCAAGCCCAAGACAAGTGGAGCAAGCCCAAGACAACTTTAGCAAGGCCAAGGCAACTGGAGGATGGCCAAGACAACTGGTCAAGCCCAAGACAACTGGAGCAAGGCCAAGACAACTAGAGTAAGCCCAAAACACTGGAGCAAGCCCAAGACAACTGGTGCAAGGCCAAGACAACTGGAGCAAGGTCAAGTCAACTGGAGCAAGGCCAAGGCAACTGGAGCAATGTCAAGAAAACTGGAGCAAGCCCAAGAAAACTGGAGCAAGGCCAAGACAACTTGAGCAAGGTCAAAACAACTGGAGCAAGGCCAATACAGTTGGAGCAAGCCCAAGACAACTGGAGCAAGGCCATGACAACCGGAGGAAGCACAAGAAAGCTAGAGCAAGGCCAAGACAACTGGTACAAAGCCAAGACAACAGGAGCAAGCCCAAGACAACTGGAGCAATCCCAAGACAAATGGAGCAAGCCCAAGACAACTGGAGCAAGGCCAAGACAACTGGAGCAAGGCCAAAACAACTGGAGCAAGGCCAAGACAACTGGAGCAAGGCCAAGACAACTGGAGCAAGGCCAAGACAACTGGAGCAAGGCAAACACAACTGGAGCAATACCAAGACAACTGGAGCAAGGCCGAGACAACTGGAGCAAGGCCAAGACAACTGGAGCAAGGCAGACACAACTGGAGCAATACCAAGACAACTGGAGCAAGGCCGAGACAACTGGAGCAAGGCCAAGACAACTGGAGCAAGCCCAAAACAACTGCAACAAGCCCAAGACAACTGAAGCAAGCCCAAGACAACTGGAGCAAGGCCAAGACAACTGGAGCAAGGCCAAGACAACTGAAGCAAGTCCAAGACAACTGGAGCAAGGCCAAGACAACTGGAGCAAGGCCAAAACAACTGGAGCAAGGCCAAGACAATTGGATCACGGAAAAGAAACCAGGAGCAAGCCCAAAACAAGTTGAGCATGACCAAGACAACTGGAGCAAGGCGAAGACAGCTGGAGCAAGGCCAAGACAGCTGGAACAAGGCCAAGAAAAATGGAGCAAGGCCAAGACAACTGGAGCAAGGCCAAGACAGCTGGAGCAAACCCAAGACATCTTGAGCAAGGCCAAGGGAACTGGAGTAAGCCCAAGACAACAGGAGCAAGGCCAAGACAACTGGAGCAAACCCAAGACAACTGGAGCAAGCCCAAGACAACTGGAGCAAGGCCAAGGCAACTGGAGGAAGGCCAAGACAACTGGTCAAGCCCAAGACAACTGGAGCAAGGCCAAGACAACTAGAGTAAGCCCAAGACAACTGGTGCAAGGCCAAGACAACTGGAGCAAGGTCAAGAAAACTGGAGCAAGACCAAGCCAACTGGAGCAATGTCAAGAAAACTGGAGCAAGCCCAAGAAAACTGGAGCAAGGCCAAGACAACTGGAGCAAGGTGAAAACAACTGGAGCAAGGCCAATACAGTTGGAGCAAGCCCAAGACAACTGGAGCAAGGCCATGACAACTGGAGGATGCACAAGAAAACTAGAGCAAGGCCAAGACAACTGGTACAAAGCCAAGACAACAGGAGCAAGCCCAAGACAACTGGAGCAAGCCCAAGACAACTGGAGCAAGCCCAAGACAACTGGAGCAAGGCCAAGACAACTGGAGCAAGGCCAAGACAACTGGAGCAAGCCCAAGACAACTGGAGCAAGGCCAAGACAACTGGAGCAAGGCCAAGACAACTGGAGCAAGGCCAAGACAACTGGAGCAAGGCCAAGACAACTGGAGCAAGGCCAAGACAACTGGAGCAAGGCAAGCACAACTGGAGCAATGCCAAGACAACTGGAGCAAGGCCAAGACACCTGGAGCAAAGCCAAGACAACTGGAGCAAGCCCAAAACGACTGCAACAAGCCCATGACAACTTAAGCAAGCCCAAGACAACTGGAGCAAGGCCAAGACAACTGGAGCAAGGCTAAGACAACTGAAGCAAGGCCAAGACAACTGGAGCAAGGCCAAGACAACTGGAGCAAGGCCAAAACAACTGGAGCAAGGCCAAGACAAGTGGAGCACGGCCAACATACGAGGAGCAAGCCCAAAGCAACTTGAGCATGACCAAGACAACTGGAGCAAGGCCAAGACAGCTGGAGCAAGGCCAAGAAAGCTGGAACAAGGCCAAGAAAAATGGAGCAAGGCCAAGACAACTGGAGCAAGGCCAAGACAGCTGGAGCAAACCCAAGACAACTGGAGCAAGGCCAAGGAAACTGGAGTAAGCCCAAGACAACAGGAGCAAGGCCAAGACAATTGGAGCAAGCCCAAGACAACTGGAGCAAGCCCAAGACAACTGGAGCAAGGCCAAGACAACTGGAGCAAGGCGAAGACAACTGGAGCAAGGCGAAGACAACTGGAGCAAGGCGAAGACAACTGGAGCAAGGCGAAGACAACTGGAGCAAGGCGAAGACAACTGGAGCAAGGCGAAGACAACTGGAGCAAGGCGAAGACAACTGGAGCAAGGCGAAGACAACTGGAGCAAGGCGAAGACAACTGGAGCAAGGCGAAGACAACTGGAGCAAGGCGAAGACAACTGGAGCAAGGCGAAGACAACTGGAGCAAGGCGAAGACAACTGGAGCAAGGCGAAGACAACTGGAGCAAGGCGAAGACAACTGGAGCAAGGCGAAGACAACTGGAGCAAGGCGAAGACAACTGGAGCAAGGCGAAGACAACTGGAGCAAGGCGAAGACAACTGGAGCAAGGCGAAGACAACTGGAGCAAGGCGAAGACAACTGGAGCAAGGCGAAGACAACTGGAGCAAGGCGAAGACAACTGGAGCAAGGCGAAGACAACTGGAGCAAGGCGAAGACAACTGGAGCAAGGCGAAGACAACTGGAGCAAGGCGAAGACAACTGGAGCAAGGCGAAGACAACTGGAGCAAGGCGAAGACAACTGGAGCAAGGCGAAGACAACTGGAGCAAGGCGAAGACAACTGGAGCAAGGCGAAGACAACTGGAGCAAGGCGAAGACAACTGGAGCAAGGCGAAGACAACTGGAGCAAGGCGAAGACAACTGGAGCAAGGCGAAGACAACTGGAGCAAGGCGAAGACAACTGGAGCAAGGCGAAGACAACTGGAGCAAGGCGAAGACAACTGGAGCAAGGCGAAGACAACTGGAGCAAGGCGAAGACAACTGGAGCAAGGCGAAGACAACTGGAGCAAGGCGAAGACAACTGGAGCAAGGCGAAGACAACTGGAGCAAGCCTAAGACAACAGGAGCAAGGCCAAGACAACAGGAGCAAGCCCAAGACAACACGAGCAAGGCCAAGACAACTAGAGCAAGGCCAAGACAACTGGAGCAAGGCAAAGACAACTGGAGCAAGGCCAAGACAACAGGAGCAAGGCCAAGACAACTGGAGCAAGGCGAAGACAACTGGAGCAAGGCCACGACAGCTGGAGCAAGGCCAAGACATCTGGAGCAAGGCCAAGAAAAATAGAGCAAGGGCAAGACAACTGGATCAAGGCCAAAACAACTGGAGCAAGCTCAAGAGAACTGGAGCAAGGCCAAGGCAATTGGAGCAAGCCCAAGTCAACTGGAGCAAGCCCAAGACAACTGGAGCAAGCACAAGACAACTGGAGCAAGCCCAAGACAACTGGAGCAAGCCCAAGACAACTGGAGCAAGGCCAAGACAACTGGATGAAGGCCAAGACTGTCGGATATTATCTCGGAGATTGCTTCAAAGGGTGAGTCCCGATGCAGGTTCATCTCCGGAGAACCACGACCAATGTGCGAACGGTGTCACAACCGACCAACTTGCGAGCCTCGCCAAGACCGAGCCAACGGTTTCGTACGACAACGGTCGAGGCGAACGCACCTGCGGAGATCATCCGTGCGCACGTCACTCCCCTATGCATACGGCTAGCAAAGCCGCATCGTGGTCTCGAGGCGCTCCTCCTTCTCCCTTGCCCGAGTCGCCACCTTACTCTTGTGCCCGCTCGACGAATCGCGCTAGGCTTGGACATTACCTATATGTGTTGCTTTCATTCTATTGAGTAATCAGTCCATTGGATTCCTCTTCAGGCCCGCCCTCTGGGCCGCCTCCAGTCCTTTTTGTCAGAAGAATGCAGGCACGAGAATGGCAGTAACAGAAGCAGGCAGAATCATCGGACCATGCACGAGTACGTCAGCAAAGTGACGGAAGCGAGAGCGGTCCCGAGGAGTTAGTCGCAGGACTTGAGAGAGGCCGAGATGTAAGGGAGACGAGGTAGATGAGCTGCTGAGAGAAGCAAGAGTGAGATGAGTGATAGCTCACTGAGCGAAGGAGTGAGAGTGACGGAGCGAAGAGCTGAGAACTGTGCGAGGCTGGCAAAGGCAAGGTATGCAAGGTGCAAGCAGAGTGAAGACAGGGCGGCGAAGCCACGGAACCAAAGGGAACAGGATGGGAAGAAATGTTCTGGTTAACTTGAGGGAATGAACATCCTCAGTATAAAAGGACAGAACAGGACAAACAGCAAGGCAACGGCTTCTTTTCGCTAGCCGGACGCGAGTGACAGATGTCACTTTATTAGAGGATCACTTGAATGTTGGTTAAACGGTCAGATGACCGAAAGAGCCGTTTGGTCAAGTTGGTTCCGATGGAGTCTTGGACCTTTATTCTGAGACTCGGATTTTTCTGAGAGATAGAAGAGGTGAGGCTGGTTCTCGCTTGTTTCCAACACTCCCCCTGAACCAGACTCATCAGGATCTGTTAGTGGCTTTGATACTCATCATCCGAGGAGACAACTGGAGGGACTTCTGGTCTTCTTCTCGGAGGAGGAGGTCTCGGGAGTCGATGAGGTGTGGGAGCAGATGCTGGGATTTTGGACGGCACCAATCCTATTAGCCGAGTGGCTGGTATTGTGGGATCGTTGAGTGGTCTGGGCCTCCCCCTTGAACATTGCAGCCCAATGTCGTGAATGATTCTCCTAATGGAGTATCTATGCGATTGGATGATGTAGTGGAAGGTCTTTTCTGTGATGATGTAAAGGTGAGCTCGGACCTGGTGCGTGACGTAGAAGTAATCACCCCAGTATGCTTGATCTGGACGATGAACGAAGGGACTTTCTTGTCGTGGGTATTCTCGTTCATCACCCATGAGGGCAAGGTAAGAGAAGCCTCGTAGAATGATGCTGGCAGTGGTTGAGCCCAGGGCATCGTGCCAGACGCCAAAGTTGGTGGTGTCATTATCATTAAAGTAGAGAATCGGAAGGCGTTGAGCAAGAACTATTGTGGGCCACCAGGCAGCGTGGTTTGGGGGTTGTCCTGGTACAAACATCGTTTTCATCTTTGAAAGTCTGGGTGAATCCACGTGAGTTGAGGACGTTTCAGCGTGGGCGCAGGTCGTCGCGACTCGAGCGATGTGACCGGGTGGATCCTTGTGCCGAGCAAGTGATGAAAGGCGAATGATGGAGGAGGAAGCCTGAACGGCGGAATGGACACAGGGGCAAAACCACGTGCGCAGTTGATATTTTCGGTGTGGGCGTGGGTCGTCGCGGAACGGGCGATGCGACCGAGCAGATCCGTGTGCCAAGCATAGGATGATGTGGAAGGCGGAGGAGGGATTAATGATTTGAGTGGGCGCATGGGCGAAACCACGTGCGTTGCAGAAGTTTCGACATGGGCGCAGGTCGTCGCGATTCGAGCGATGCGACCGGGCGAATGGGTGTGCCGAGAAGAAGGCAATGCGGAATGCGGAGGAACGATTGATGATTATGTGGGCGCAGGGGCGGGACCACGTGCGCTGTTGTAATAGAGGGAGAGAATGCGGCAAGGGGAAGGCGAGAGCCAACGCGCCGCGAGAAATCTGCTACCGGCATGGGTGTAGGCTGCTGCAAAGCGGGCAGCTAGCTCGTGCAGATCCTTGTGCTGGCGACAGATGCTGATGATGCGGAGGCTGAAGCTGATGATGACAGAGTGGGCGCAGGGGCGAGCCACGTGTGCTGCAGGAAGTTTTGACGTGGATGCAGGTCGTCGCGCAACAGGCAATGCGACCGGGCAGATCCTTGTGCCGAGCGGAAAGCGATGCGGAGGAATGAGGAGGTGCCTGATAGCTGAGTGGGCGCAGGGGCGGAACCACGTACGCGGATGAAGAAGGATGTTGAGGAAAGCTGAGGCGGAGGTGGCACGGACGATGCAGATGACGACGGGTGACGCGAGGAAGGCAGTTGAGGCAGGATTTGGAGCAGGAGGTTGGGGGCAGCGACGGAGGAGTGCAGATCCAAGTGGTGAAGTAAGGGTGGCGGCAGAGCGATGACAAGGTCACGGGGTACCAGGAGATGTCGCCTGATGCTCTGATACCATGTCAGAAGAATGCAGGCACGAGAATGGCAGTAACAGAAGCAAGCAGAAGCATCGGACCATTCACAAGTACGTCAGCAAAGTGACGGAAGTGAGAGCGGTCCCGAGGAGTTAGTCGCATGACTTGAGAGAGGCCGAGATGTAAGGGAGACGAGGTAGACGAGCTGTTGAGAGAAAGCAAGAGTGAGATGAGTGATAGCTGACTGAGCGAAGGAGTGAGAGTGACAGAGCGAAGAGCTGAGAACTGTGCGAGGCTGGTGAAGGCAAGGTATGCAAGGTGCGAGCAGAGTGAAGACACGGCGGCGAAGCTGCGGAACCAAAGGGAACAGGATGGGAAGAACTGTTCTGGTTAACTTGAGGGAATGAACATCCTTAGTATAAAAGGACAGAACAGGACAAACAGCAAGGCAATGGCTTCTTTTTGCTAGCCGGACGCGAGTGAAAGATGTCACTTTATTAGAGGATCACTTGACTGTTGGTTAAACGGTTGGATGACCAAAAGAGCCGTTTTGTCAAGTTGGTTCCGATGGGGTCTTGAACCTTTATTCTGAGACTCAGATTTTTCTGAGAGATAGAAGAGGTGAGGCTGGTTCTCACTTGTTTCCAACACTTTTGTCCTCATTCGCTTCTCAGCACCGGTGCTCTCGCACTGCGTCCACTCTTTCCCGCTAACGTCACTCATACATCAGCAACGCCCGCACCTTCAAGGAAGCTTCTGTCCTTCTTTCCAAAGTGCTGCGTCCACTCACCTGAGCAATTCGTCAGCGCTCGTACCTTCGGTGCTGCGCCCACAAGTACATTCCATCACTTTCCATCCGTTTCTGCTTCCATTCCATCTTCCATCGTCGTTCCGCTCTGCTTCTGCTCGTGCTTCTGTCCTAAACTACAGCGCTCATCCTTGTGACCGCGTCCACTCAATGACTGCACCAGCAATATTCTGACATAGTATCAGAGCTCTAGTGACACACCTGGCTCTTTCGTGCTCGCCACTAACGGCCGCACCCACTTTCCCTTTTGTCAAGCTTCTCTGCCTTGAAGAATTGTGGTCGACAAAAGAACTGCGGTGGCAGCGTGTCTTCTGACTAAGGTGTCGTGGCAGCACCATTCCACTTTCTCTTGGTGATTTCACGCACGTGGTTCCGCCCCTGCGCCCTTTTCTCCTCATCAGCAGCAGCTTCCGCTCCTCCCCCGCCATCTCTGCCGTTCGTGTACGAGGTCCTGCCCCTACGCCCATGCCTCCTCATCAGTAGTAGCAGTAGTTTTCACTGCTCTCACGCACAACTTTTCATCCCTGCGCTCAAACATTTGATCTTTGTCATCGCCTCATCCGCTCATCATCATCATCATTGTTATCATCAGCAGCCTCGACATTATCTCGTGCCGTCGTCTCGCGCCTCTGTCTCGAGCCGCCCCTCCTCACCATCATCAGTTTATTGCTGCTTCCACGCCAACTGCATCATGGCTTCCGCCCTCACTCTGTCTGGTCTCCCCAAGCTCACTGTGAAGCCGGACGGGACCAGCAACTACAAGCTGTGGAGCTACTCGGTGTCTCTCTTCTTTGGTACTCAGAAGGTTGCGGGAGTCACTCTCAGCCACCTCCTCACGAACCCTGACACTGGAGTGGACCCACATGATGTTGTCGTCTCCGCCGCAACAACTACGACTGCAGCTGCCTCAAGAGGAGACCCCTCCGGTGGCTCCGTGTTCAATCCTACTCAGAATGCATCTTTATCCTCCGCTCCTACTGAATCCTCACCTGCCGCTAGTACCGCCACTACAGCATCCACCATCAACCGCGCCTCATGGGATGTCGCCAACAGCACCGCCCTCATGACCATCATGACCACCTCCTCCCCCGAACTACATGAAGACATCCGCACCTTTGGCTCCAAGACCCATGAGGTCTGGAAGGCCCTTGAAGTCGTTTCAGCAACAACACCTCCACTGCCTGTGGTATCAAGATCATGTCGCTCTTCTCCGTGTCCTTCACCGTAAACACCAACATGGGGAGCTACATTGCCGCCGTCACCACCATCGCCCACGACCTCAAGGAAATCAAAATTGACCTTCCGATCACTGTCGTCTGCACTGGCATCATCTCCAGCCTCCGTGGTCAGTATGACATCATCCGTCAAATCCTGCTGCAGCTGCCTGTTGACCAACTGACCATCGCCGTCATCAGCCCCAAGCTCATGGCAGCAGAACAAGACTACATTGCCAAGCAAGCACGCGAGACTACCATCGCCACCAACTCCTTCGAGACCATGGCTGCCACTGCTGACAATTGCATGATAAATCGCTTCCCCGTCTGCCCCTACACCATCCGCCACGGTCCTCTCAAAGGGACCAAGTGCGGCCACCGCAACAACCTGTCGCACGTCTGCGATCATCGTGCTACCAACGAGTGGCTGGACCAGAACCCCGGTAAAGCCTACGGCGAGCAACCCAACTGGGCAGAAGAGCGCCGACAGCGCAACTACAACCGGATGGGGAGCTCAAGCTGGCGTTCAACCCCAGCCAACGACGTGGAAGAACCACCTTCTCCTGTTGTTCCTGCTGCTGTGAATCCTGCTCCTAACAATGCTGTCATATTAGGAGTAGTTAAGCCTGTGACTGAGATTGGATCTGAGGTGTCTGGTCTTGAGATGTACACCGTGTCCTCCTCTCCTCCTCTCTCCACTCACACCTCTCTCTGCAGCTTAAACTCTCTGCACATTGTATTGCTTTCATTCTATTGAGTAATCAATCCATTGGATTACTCTTCAGGCTCGCCCTCTGGGCCACCTCCAGTCCCTTTACCCTCATTCGCTGCTCAGCGCCCGTGCTCTCGCGTTGCGTCCAATCTTTCCCGCTAACGTCAGTCATACATCAGCAACACACGCACCTTCGAGGAAGCTTCCGTCCTTCTCTCCAAAGTTCTGTGTCCACATCTCAGCAATTCGTCAGTGCTCGCACCTTCGGTGATGCGCCCACAAGTACATTCCATCGCTTTCCATCCGTTTCCGCTTCCAATCCGTCTTCCGTCGCCATTTCCGCTCTGCTTCTGCTCGTGCTTCTGTCCTAAACTACAACGCTCGTCCTTGTGACCGTGTCCACTCAACGGCAACACCAGCAATATTCTGACAAAGACAACTGGAGGAAGCCCAAGACAACTGGAGCAAGGCCAAGACAACTGGAGCAAGCCCAAGACATTTGAAGCAAAGCCAAGACAACTGGAGCAAGGCCAGGACAACAAGAGCAAGGCCAAGACAACTGGAGCAAGCCCAAGGCAACTGGAGCAAAGCCAGGAAAACTGGAGCAAGGTCAAGACAACTTGAGCAAGGCCAAGACAACAGGAGCAAGGCCAAGGCAACTGGAGCAATGTCAAGAAAACTGGAGGAAGCCAAAGAAAACAGGACCAAGGCCAAGACAACTGGAGCAAGGCCAAAACAATGCAGCAAGGCCAAGACAGCTGGAGCATTCCCAAGACAAATGGAGCAAGGTCATGACAACTGGAGGAAGCACAAGACAACTGGAGCAAGGCCAAAAAAAAGGAAGCAAGCCCAAGACAACTAGAGCAAGGCCGAGGCAACTGGAGCAAGCCCAAGACAACTGGAGCCAGCCCAAGAAAACTGGAGCAAGGCCAAGAGAACTGGAGCAAGCCCAAGACTATTGGAGCAAGCCCAAGACAACTGGAGCAAGGCCAAGACAACTGAAGGAAGGCCAAGACAACTGAAGCAAGGCCAAGATAATTAGAGCAAGCCCAAGACAACTGAAGCAAGGTCAAGACAATGAGAGCAAGGCCAAGATAACTGGAGCAAGGCAAAGACAACAGGAGCAAGCCCAAAAAAACTGGAGCAAGGCCAAGAAAACTCAAGCAAGGTCAAGACAACTAAAGCAACGCCAAGACAACAGGAGAAAGGACAAGACAACTGGAGCAATGTCAAGAAAACCAGAGCAAGCCAAAGAAAACTCGAGCAAGGCCAAGACAACTAGAGCAAGGCCAAAACAACTGGAGCAAGGCCAAGACAGCTGGAGCAAGGCCAAGACAGCTGGAGCAAGCCCAAGACAAATGGAGCAAGGCCATGAAAACTGGAGGAAGCACAAGAAAACTGGAGCAAGGCCAAGACAACTCGAGCAAGGCCAAGAAAACTGGTGCAAGGCCAAGACAAGAGGATCAAGCCCAAGACTACTGGAGCAAGCTCAAGACAACTGGAGCAAGCCCAAGACAATTGGAGCAAGGCTAAGGCAACTGAAGCAAGGCCAAGACAACTGGAGCAAGGCCAAGACAACTGAAGCAAGGCCAAGGCAACAGGAGCAAGGCCAAGACAACTGGTGCAAGGCCACGAAAACTGGAGCAAGGCCAAGTCAACTGGAGAAAGCCAAAAACAACTGGAGCAAGCCCAAGCCAAGTGGAGCAAGCCCAAGACAACTGGAGCAAGCCCAAGACAACTGGAGCAATGCCAAGACAACTGAAGCAAGGCCAAGACAACTGGAGCAAGGCCAAGACAACTGGAGCAAGGCCAATACAACTGGAGCAAGGCCAAGAGAACTCGAGCAAGGCCAAGACAAGTAGAGCAAGCCCAAAACAACTGAAGGAAGGCCAAGGAAACTGGAACAAGCCCAAGACGCTTGGAGCAAGCCCAAGACAGCTGGAGCAAGGCCAAGGCAATTGGAGCAAGCCCAAGACAACTGGAGCAAGCCCAAGACAATTGGAGCAAGGCCAAGACATCTGGAGCAAGCCCAAGACAACAGGGGCAAGCCCAAGACAACTGGAGCAAGCCCAAGAAAACTGGTGCAAGCCCAACACAACTGCAGCAAGGCCAAGAAAACAGGATCAAGGCCAAGACAACTGGAGCAAGCCCAAGACACCAGGAGCAAGCCTAAGAAAACTGGAGCAAGCCCAGGACAATGGAAGAAAGGCCAAGACAACTAGAGCAAGGCCAAGACAACTGGAGCAAGGCCAAGACAACAGGAGAAAGCCCAAGACACTGGAGCAAGCCCAAGACAACTCGACCAATGCCAAGACAACTGCAGCAAGCCAAAGACAATTGAAGCAAGGCAAAGACAACTGGAGCAAGGCCAAGACAACTGAACCAATGCCAAGACAACAGGAGCAAGCCCAAGACACTGGAGCAAGCCCAAGACAACTGGAGCAAGGCCAGGACAACTGAGCAAGGTCAAGACAACTGCAGCAAGGCCAAGCCAACTAGAGCAATGTCAAGAAAACTGGAGCAAGCCCGAGAAAACTGGAGCAAGGCCAAGGCAACTGGAGCAAGGTCAAAACAACTGGAGCAAGTCCAAGACAGCTGGAGCAAGCCCAAGACAACTGGAGCAAGGCCATGACAACTGGAGCAAGGCCAGGAAAACTGGAGGAAGCACAAGACAACTGGAGCAAGGCCAAGAAATTTGGTGCAAGGCCAAGATGAAAGGAGCAAGCCCAAGAAAACTGGAGCAAGCCGACCACAACTGGAGCAAGCCCAAGACAACTAGAACAAGGCCAAGACAACTGGAGCTAGGCCAAGACAACTGGAGCAAGGCCAATACAACTGGAGCAAGGTCAAGAAAACTGGAGCAAGCCCAAGAAAACTGAAGAAAGGCCAAGACAACTGGAGCAAGGACAAAACAACTGGAGCAAGGACAACACAGCTGGAGCAAGCCCTACACAACAGGAGCTAGGCCAAGACAACTGGAGGAAGCCCAAGACAACTGGAGCAAGGCCAAGACAACTTCTGCAAGGCCAAGAACACCGGATCAAGCCCAAGACAACTGGAGCAAGCCCAAGACAACTGGAGCAAGCTCAAGACAACTGGAGCAAGGCCAAGACAACTGGAGCAAGGCCAAGACAACTGGAGCAAGGCCAAGACAACTGAAGCAAGGTCAAGACAACTGGAGCAAAGCCAAGAAAACTGGACAAAGCCAAGAAACCTGGGGCAAGGCCAATACAACTGAAACAAGGCCAAGACAACTAGAGCAAGGCCAATACAACTGGAGCATGGCCAAGACAACTGGAGCAAGGCCAAGAAAACTGGAGCAAGCCCAAAAAAACTGGAGCAAGCCCAAGACAACTGGAGCAATCCCAAGACAACTTGAGCAAGGTTAAGACAACAAGAGCAAGGCCAAGACAACTAGGGACAGGCCGAGACAACTGGAGCAAGGCCAAGACAACTGGAGCAAGGCCAAGGCAACTGGAGACAGGCCAAGAAAACTGGAGCAAAGCACAGAAATCTTGAACATGACCAAGACAACTGGCGCAAGGCCAAGACAGCTGGAGCAAGGCCATGACGGCTGGAGCAAGGCCAAGAAAAATGGAGCAAGGCCAAGGGAACTGGAGCAAGGCAAAGACAACTGGAGCAAGCCCAAGACAACTGGAGCAAGGCCAAGGCAACTGGAGAGAGCTCAAGACAACTGGAGCAAGCCCAAGTCAACTGGAGCAAGGCCAAGACAACTGGAGCAAGTGCAAGACAACTAGAGCAAGCCCAAGACAACTGGAGCAAGGCCAAGACAAGTGGAGCAAGCCCAAGACAACTGAAGGAAGGCAAAGACAACTGGAGCAAGGCCAAGACAACTGGAGCAAGGCCAAGACAACAGGATCAAGCCCAAAACACTGGAGCAAGCCCAAGACAACCGGAGCAAGGCTAGGACAACTGGAGCAAGTTCAAGACAACTGGAGCAAACTCAAGTAAACTGGAGCAAGCCCTGGAAAACTGGGGCAAGGCCAAGAAAACTGGAACAAGGCCCAAACAATTGGAGCAAGGCCAAGACAGCTGGAGCAAGCACAAGATAACCTGAGTAGGGCCATGACAACTGGAGGAAGCACAAAACAACTGGAGCAAGACAAAGAAAACTGGTGTAAGGACAAGACACTTGGAGTAAGCCCAAGACAACTGGAGGAAGCCCAAGAAAACTGGAGCAAGCCCAAGACAACTGGAGCAAGGCCAAGACAACTGGAGCAAGGCCAAGACAACTGGAGCAAGGCCAAGATAACTGGAGCAAGGCCAGGACAACTGGAGCAAGGCCAAAAAAACTTGAGCAAGGAAAACACATTTTGAGCAAGGCGAAGACTATTGGAGCAAGGCCAAGACAACTGGAGCAAGGTCAAGACAACTGAAGCAAGGCCTAGAGAGCTAGAGCAAGGCCAAGACAGCTGGAGCAAGGCCAAGAAAAATGGAGCAAGGCCAAGACAACTGGAGCAAGGACAAGACAATCGGAGCAAGCCAAAGACAACTGGAGCAAGGCCAAGGCAACTAGAGCAAGCTCAAGACAACTGGAGCAAGCCCAAGACAACTGGAGCAAGGTTAAGACAACTGGAGCAGGTGCAAGACAACTGGAGCAAGCCCAAGACAACTTGAGCAAGGCCACGACAACTGGAGCAAGCCCAAGACAACTGAAGCAAGGCAAAGGCAAATGGAGCAAGGCCAAGACACCAGGACCAAGCCCAAGACACTGGAGCAAGCCCAAGACAACTGGAGCAAGGCCAGGACAACTGGAGCAAGTTCAAGACAACTGGAGCAAGGCCAAGACAACTGAAGCAAGGCAAAGGCAAATGGAGCAAGGCCAAGACACCAGGACCAAGCCCAAGACACTGGAGCAAGCCCAAGACAACTGGAGCAAGGCCAGGACAACTGGAGCAAGTTCAAGACAACTGGAGCAAGGCCAAGACAACTGGAGCAAGGAGACGAAAACTGGAGCAATGTCAAGAAAATTGGAGCAAGCCCAGGAAAACTGGGGAAAGGCCAAGACAACTAGAGCAAGACCCAAACAATTGGAGAAAGGGCAAATCAGCTGGAGCAAGCCCAAGACAACTGGAGAAAAACCATGAAATTTGGAGGAAGCACAAGACAACTGGAGCAAGACCAAGAAAACTGGTGTAAGGCCAAGACACTTGGAGCAAGCCCAAGACAACTGGAGGAAGCCCAAGACAACTGCAGCAAGCCCAAGACAACTGGAGCAAGCCCAAGACAACTGGAGCAAGGCCAAAACAACTGGAGCAAGGCCAAGACAGCTGGAGCAAGCCCTAGACAACAGGAGCTAGGCCAAGACAACTGGAGGAAGCCCAAGACAACGGGAGAAAGGCCAAGACAACTTCTGCAAGGCCAAGAACACATGATCAAGCCCAAGACAACTTGAACAAGCCCAAGACAACTGGAGCAAGCTCAAGACAACTGGAGCAAGGCCAAGGGAATTGGAGCAAGCCCAAGACAACTGGAGCA
>SZWC01000961.1:216588-231225 GCA_023375785.1 Penium margaritaceum
TAGCTACTGAGCTAACCACCTCCGGCAGAGAAGCCGCGAAACCGAAAAGCTCACAAAGGTTCTTACACCTTCTTCCTTTGCAGGTATGTGTCATGCACCCCAAACTTAATCAGGCATACACTTCACCTTCAAGAGTACTAACACCTTAGCATTACATCTCAAGAAGAGCTCAAGTCGTCAATACGCAAGAGAGCATCAAGCAAGGGTTGATTGATCAGCATGCAAGACAAGTCCTTTTATAGCTGTCTGTCCAGTCCTAGAACTCAAAAGCACATTCCTGGGAAGTGGCCTGAACCAGCCACGTCACCAATAGACTTGCACTGTGGGCTTGACACATAAGCATCCTAGTGTCAAGGTGACAGACCAACCATGTAGCGTCCAAGAAGCTACGGACTTTCTTTCTTGGAAGCTTCCACAACAAACAAGATATGCATGGGGACAGGATCGACCTCATGACCTCTCACTTGGCCAAATCAACAAAATGGCCAAGGTAACCACTCACCCACATGGTGTACTCACAGGTCATATCTCACAAGAGACAGAGCATAGTTGAGTCACACTACAACGGATCTAGGGGTCATACCTCCACAAGGGGCAGAGCATTCCTGATCCGTCCTACAACACTGAACAAGGGGCAAAAACATTCAACAAGACAACTGGAGCATACCCAAGACAATTGGAGCAAGGCCAAGACAACTTGAGCAAGGCCAAGAAAACTAGAGCAGGCCCAAGACAACTGGAGCAAGGCCAAGAGAACTGGAGCAAGGCCAAGACAACTGGCGCAAGCCCAAGAAAACTGGAGCAAGCCCAAGACAACTGGAGCAAGGCGAAGACAACTGGAGCAAGGCCAAGAAATCTCGATCAAGGCAAAGACAACTGGAGCAAGACCAAGACAAATGGAGCAAGGCCAAGCCAACCGGAGCAAGGCCAAGATAATTGGAGCAAGGCCAAGACAACTGAAGCAAGACCAAGACACCTGGAGCAAGCCCAAGACAACTTGAGTGAGGGCAAGGAAACTGAAGCAAGGCCAAGACAGATGGAGCAAGGCCAAGACAGCTGAAGCTAGGCCAAGACCTATGGAGCAAAGCCAAGACAACTGGAGCAAGGCCAAGACAACTGGAGCAAGCCCAAGACAAGTGAAGCAAGGCCATGACAACTTGAGCAAGTCCAAGACAACTGGAGCAAGCCTAAGACAACTGGATCAAGGCCAGGACAACTGGAGCAAGCGCAAGCGAACTGGAGCAAACCCAAAACAACTGGAGCAAGGCCAAGTCATCTGGAGCAAGGCCAAGAGAACTGGAGCAAGCCCAAGAAACCTGGAGCAAGGCAAAGACAACTGGAGCAAGGCCAAGACCACTTGAGCAAGGCCCAAACAACTAGAGCAAGCCCAAGACAACTGGAGCAAGCCCAAGATAACTGGACCAAGGCCGAAGACAACTTGAGCAAGGCCAAGACAACTGGAGCAAGCCCAAGACAACTGGAGCAAGGCCAAGACAACTGGAGCAAGCCCAAGATAACTGGACCAAGGCCGAAGACAACTTGAGCAAGGCCAAGACAACTGGAGCAAGCCCAAGACAACTGGAGCAAGGCCAAGACAACTGGAGCAAGGGCAAGATAACTGGAGCAAGCCCAAGACAACTGAAACAAGGCAAAGACAACTGGAGGAAGTCCAAGACACCTGGAGCAAGGCCAAGACAACAAGTGCAAGGCTAAGACAACTGGAGCAAACCCAAGACAATTGGAGAAAGGCCGAGACAATTTGAGCAAGGCCAAGAAGACTAGAGCAGGCCCAAGACAACTGGAGCAAGGCCAAGACAACTGGAGCAAGGCCAACAAACTGGAGCAAGCCCAAGACAACTGGAGCAAGCCCAAGACAACTGGAGCACGGCCGAAACAACGGGAGCAAGGCCAAGACAACTGGAGCAAGGCCAAGACAACTGGAGCAAAGCCAAGACAACTGGAGCAAGGCCCAGACAACTGGAGCAAGGCCAAGACAATTGGTGCAAGGCCAAGACATCTGGAGCAAGCCAAGACAATTTGAGCATTGCCAAGAAAACTGGAGCAAGGCGAAGACAGCTAGAGCAAGGCCAAGACAGTTTAAGCAAGGCCAAGACAAATGGAGCAAGGCCAAGACAACTGGAGCAAGGCCAAGACAACTGGAGAAACCCCAAGACAACTGGAGCAAGGCCAAGGCAAGTGGAGTAACCCCAAGACAACTGGAGCGAGCCAAGACAATTGGAGCAAGGCCAAGACAACTGGAGAAACCCCAAGACAACTGGAGCAAGGCCAAGGCAAGTGGAGTAACCCCAAGACAACTGGAGCGAGCCAAGACAATTGGAGCAAGGCCAAGACAACTGGAGCAAGCCCAAGACAACTGGAGCAAGCCCAAGACAACTGGAGCAAGGCCAAGACAACAAGAGCAAGCCCAAGACAACTGGAGCAATCCCAAGACACCTGGAGCAAGCCCAAGACAACTAGAGCAAGGCCAAGACAACTGGAGTAAGGCCAAGACAACTCGATCAAGCCCAAAACACCTGGAGCAAGCCAAACACATCTGGAGCAAGGTCAAGACAGCTGGAGCTAGGCCAAGACAAATGGAGCAAAGCCAAAACAACTGGAGCAAGGCCGAGACAACTGGAGCAAGCTCAAGACAACTGGACAAAGCAAAAGACAACTGAAGCAAGCCCAAAACAACTGGAGCAAGGGCAAGATAACTGGAGAAAGGACAAGACAACTGGAGCAAGGCCAAGACACCCGGAGCAAGGCCAAGATACCTGGAGGAAGGCCAAGACAGCTAGAGCAACGCCAGGACACCTGGAGCAAGGCCAAGACAACTAGAGCAAGGCCAAGACATCTAGAGTAAGGCCAAGACAGCTGGAGCAAGGGCCAAGACAGCTAGAGCAAGGCCAAGACAAATGGATCAAAGTCAAGACAAGTGGAGCAAGGCCAAGACATCTAGAGTAAGGCCAAGACAGCTGGAGCAAGGGCCAAGACAGCTAGAGCAAGGCCAAGACAAATGGATCAAAGTCAAGACAAGTGGAGCAAGGCCAAGACAACTGGAGCAAGGCCAAGACAACTGGAGCAAGGCCAACCCAACTGGAGCAAGGCTGAGAGAACTGGAGCAAGGCAAGGACAACTGGAGAAAGGTTAAGACAACTGGATCAAGGCCAAGACAACTCGAGCAAGGCCAAGATAATTGGAGCAAGGCCAAGACAACTAGAGCAAGGCCAAGATACCTGGAGCAAGCCCAAGACAACTTGAGAAAGGTCAAGATTACTGGAGCGAGGCCAAGGCAGCTGGAGCAAGGCCAAGACAGCTGGATCAAGGCCAAGACAAATGGAGCAAAGCCAAGACATCTGGAGCAAGGCCAAGACAACTGAGGCGGGCGCAAGATAACTGGAGCAAGGCCAAGACAACTGGAACAGGCCCAAGACAACTGGAGCAAGCCCAAAACAACTGGAGCAAGGCAAAGACAGCTGGAGCAAGCCCAAGACAACTTAAGCAAGCCCAAAACAACTTGAGGAAAGCCAGAATAAGTGGAGCAAGGCGAAGACAACTGGAGCCAGCCCAAAAAAACTGGAGCAAGGAAAAGACAAATGGAGGAAGCCGAAGACAACTGGATCAAGGCCAAGACAACTGGTGCAAGGTCAAGACAACTGGAGCAAGGCCAAGACAACTGGAGCAAGGCCAAGACAACTGGAGCAAGGCCAAGACAACTGGTGCAACCAAGACAACTGGAGCAAGAACAAGACGTCTGGAGCAAGGCCAAGAGAACTGGAGCAAAGCCAAGACAACTGGAGCAAGGCCAAGACGACTGGAGCAAGGCCAAGACAACTGGTGCAACCAAGACAACTGGAGCAAGAACAAGACGTCTGGAGCAAGGCCAAGAGAACTGGAGCAAAGCCAAGACAACTGGAGCAAGGCCAAGACAACTGGAGCAAGGCCAAGACAACTGGAGAAAGGCCAAGACAACTGGTGCAAGGCCAAGACACTTGGAGCAAGCCCAAGACAACTAGAGCAAGGCCAAGACAACTAGAGCAAGCCCAAGACAACTAAAGCAAGGCCATGACAACAAGAGCAAGGCCAATACAACTGGAACAAGGCCAAAACAGCTGGAGCAAGGCCATGACAACTAGAGCAAGGCCAAGACAACTGGAGCAAGGCAAATACATCTGGAGCAAGGCCAAGACATTTGGAGCAAGCCCAAGACAACTAGAGCAAGCCCAAGACAACTGGAGCAAGGCCAAGACAACTGGAGCAAGGCCAAGAAAACTAGAGCAAGGCCAAAGCAACTGGAGCAAGGCCAAGACAACTGGAGCAAGGCCAAGATAATTTGAGCAAGGCCAAGACAACTGGAGCAAGACCAAGACACCTGGAGCAAGCCGAAGACAACTTGAGCGAGGTCAAGAAAACTGAAGCAACGCCAAGACAGATGGAGCGAGGCCAAGACAGCTGGAGCAAGTCCAAGACAAATGGAGCTATGCCAAGACAAGTGGAGCAAGGCCAAGACAACTGGAGCAAGCCCAAGACAACTAGAGCAAGGCCATGAAAACTGGAGCAAGTCCAAGACGGCTGGAGCAAGACCAAGACAACTGGAGCCAGGCCAAGACAACTGGAACAAGCCCAAGACAACTGGAGCAAACCCAAAACAGCTGGAGCAAGCCCAAGACAACTGGAGCAATGCCAAGAGAACTGGAGCAAGGCCAAGATCACTTGAGCAAGGCCAAAACAACTAGAGCAAGGTCAAGACAACTGGAACAAGCTCAAGAAAACTGGAGCAAGGCCAAGACAACTGGATGAAGGCCAAGACAACTGGAGCAAGCCCAAGACAACTGGATCAAGGCAAAGACAACTGGAGGAAGCCCAAGACACCTGGAGCAAGGCCAAGACAACCAGTGCAAGGCTAAGACAACTGGAGCAAACCCAAGACAATTGGAGCAAGTCCAAGACAACTTCAGCAAGGCCAAGTCAACTGGAGCAGGCCCAAGACAACTCGAGCAAGGCCAAGACAACTAGAGCAGGCCAAAGACAACTGGAGCAAGCCCAAGACAACTGGAGCAAGGCCAAGACAACTGGAGCAAGGCCAAGACAACTGGAGCAAGGCCAAGACAACTGGAGCAAGGCCAAGACAACTGGTGCAAGGCCAAGACATCTGGAGCAATCCCAAAACAACTTGAGCATGGCCAAGACAACTGGAGCAAGGCCAAGACAGCTAAAACAAGGCCAAAACAGTTGGAGCAAGGCCGAGACAAATGGAGCAAGGCCAAGATAACTGGAGGAAGGCCAAGGCAATTGAAGCAAGCCCAAGACAACTGGAGCAAGGCCAAGGCAAGTGGAGCAAGCCTAAGACAACTGGAGCAAGCCAAGACAACTGGAGCAAGGCCAAGACAACTGAAGCAAGCCCTAGACAACTGGGGCAAGCCCAAGGCAACTGGAGCAAGGCCAAGACATTTGGAGCAAGTCCAAGACAACAAGAGCAAGCCCAAGGCAACTGGAGCAATCCCAAGACAACTGAAGCAAGCCCAGGACAACTGGAGCAAGGCCAAGACAACTGGAGTAAGGCCAAGACAACTGGAGCAATCCAAATACACCTGCAGCAAGCCCAAGAAAACTGGAGCAAGGCCAAGACGACAGGAGCAAGCCCAAGACGACTGGAGGAAGGCCAAGAAAACTGGAGCAAGGCCAATACAACTGGAGTAAGGTGAAGACAACTGAAGGAAGGCCAAGACAGCTGGAGCAAGGCCAAGAAAAATTGAACAAATCCAAGACAACTGGAGCAAGGCCAAGACAACTGGAGCAAGACCAAGACAACTGGAGCAAGCCCAAGACACCTGGAGCAAGCCCAAGACACCTGGAGCAAGCCCAAGACAACTGGAGCAAGCCCAAGACAACTGGAACAAGGCCAAGAGAACTGGAGCAAGCCCAAGACAACAGGAGCAAGCCTAATACAACTGGAGCAAGTCCAAGACAACTTGAGCAAGGCCAAGACAGCTGGAACAAGGCCAAGACAACTGGAGCAAGGCCAATTTATCTGAAGCAATGCCAAGACAACTGAAGCAATGCCAAGATAACTGGAGGAAGGCCAAGACAACTGGAGCAACGCCAAGTCCAATGGAGCAAGGCCAAGACAATTGAAGCAAGCCCAAAACAACTGAGCAAGCCCAAGACAATTGGAGCAAGCCCAAGACAACGGGAGCTAGGCGAAGACAACTGGAGCAAGGCCTAGACAACTGGAGCAAGGCCAAGACAACTGTAGTAAGGCCAAGACACCTGGAGCAAGCCCAAGACAACCTGAGCAAGGCCAAGACACCTGGTGCAAGGCCAAGACAGCTCGAGCAAGGCCAAGGCAACTAGAGCAAAGCCAATTCAACAGGAGCAAGCCCAAGACAACTGGAGCAAGGCCAAGACAACTGGAGGAAGCCCAAGACAACTGGAGCAAGGCCACAAAAACTGGAGCAGGGCCAAGTGAACTGAAGCAAGCCCAAGACAACTGGAGCAAGGCCAAGAACACTGGAGGAAGGCCAAGACAACTTGAGCAAGGCCACGACAACTGGAGCAAGTCCAAGACAACTGGAGCAAGGCCAAGACAACTGAAGCAAGGCCAAGATAACTGGAGAAAGGCCAAGAGAACTGGAGAAATGCCAAGACAACTAGCGCAAGGCCAAGACACCTGGAGCAAGGCCAAGTGAACTGGAGCAAGCCCAAGACAATTGGAGAAAGGCAAAGAAATTTGGAGCAAGGCCAAGACAACTTAAGCAAGGCCAAGACAACTGGAGCAAGCCGAAGCCAACTGGAGAAAGCCCGAGACAACTGGAGCAAGGGCAAGACAACTGGAGCAAGTCCAGGGCAACTGGAGCAAGGCCAAGACAAATGAAGCAAGGCCAACACTATTGGAGCAAGGTCACGACAACTGGACCAAGCCCAAGACAACTGGAGCAAAACGAAGACAACTGGAGCAAGGCCAAGACAACTGGAGCAAGGCCAAGACAGCTGATGCAAGCCCAAGACAACTAAAGCAAGGCCAAGACATCTGGAGGAATCCCAAGACAACTGGAGCAAGGCCAAGACAACTGGTGCAAGTTCAAGACAACTGGAGCAAACCCAAGAAAACTGGAGCAAGGCCAGGACAATAGGAGCAAGCCCAAGATGACTGGAGCAAGCCCAAGACAACTGGAGCAAGGCCAAGACAACTGGAGCAAGGCCAAGAAAACTGCAGCAAGCCCAAGACAACCGGAGAAAGGCCAAGACAGCTGGAGCAAGGCCAAGAAAATTGACTCAAACCCAAGACAACTGGAGCAAGCCCAAGAAAACTGGAGCAAGGCCAAGACAGCTAGAGCAAGCCCAAGACAACAGGAGCAAGCCCAATACAACTGCAGCAAGCCCAAGACACCTGGAGCAAGCCCAAGACAAATGGAGCAAGGCCAAGACAACTTGAGCAAGACCAAGACAACCGGAGCAATGCCAAGACAACAGACGCAAGGCCAAGACAACTGGAGCAAGGCCAAGACAACTGGAGCGAAGCCAAGACATATGGAGAAAGGCCAAGATAACTGGAGCAAGCTCAAGACAAATGGAGCAAGCCCAAGACATTTGGAGCAAGCCCAAGACAACTGGAGCTAGGCCAAGACAACTGGAGCAAGGCCAAGACAACTGGAGCAAGGCCAAGACAACTGGAGCAAGGCCAAGACAACTGGAGTAGGGCCAAGATACCTGGATCAAGCCCAAGACAACTTGAGCAAGGCCAAGTCACCTGGAGCAAGGCCAAGATAGCTGGAGCAAGGCCAGACAGCTGGAGCAAAGCCAAGTGAACAGGAGCAACCCCAAGACAACTGGAGCAAGCCCAAGACAACTGGAGCAAGGCCAAGAAAACTCAAAAAATGTCAAGACAACTGGAGCAAGGCCAAGACAACGGGAGAAAGGACAAGACAACTGGAGCAATGTCAAGAAAACTAGAGCAAGCCAAAGAAAACTGGAGCAAGGCCAAGACAATTGGAGCAAGGCCAAAACAACTGGAGTATGTCCAAGTGAACTGGAACAAGCTCAAGACAATTGGAGCATAGCAAAGAACACTGGAGCAAGGCCAAGACAACTTGAGCAAGGCCACAAAAATTGGAGCAAGTCCAAGACAACTGGAGCAAGGCCAAGACAACTGAAGCAAGGCCAAGACAACTGGAGCAAGGCCAAGACAACTGGAGCAAGGCCAAGACAACTGGAGCAAGGCCAAGACACCTGGAGCAAGGCCAAGTGAACTGGAGCAAGCCCAAGACAACTGGAGCAAGGCAAAGAAAATTGGAGCAAGGACAAGACAACTTAAGCAAGGCCAAGATAACTGGAGCAAGCCCAAGTCAACTGGAGAAAGCCCGAGACAACTGGAGCAAGCCCAAGGAAACTGGAGCAAGGCCAAGACAACTAGAGCAAGGCCAAGTCAACTGGAGCAAGGCCAAGACAGCTGAAGCATGCCCAAGACAACTAAAGCAAGGCCAAGACCACTGGAGGAAGCCCAAGACAACTGGAGCAAGGCCAAGACAACTGGAGAAAGGCCAAAACAATAGGAGCAAACCCAAGATAAGTGGAGCAAGCCCAAGACAACTGGAGCAAGCCCAAGACAACTCGAGTAAGGCCAAGATAACTGCAGCAAGCCCAAGACAACCGGAGCAAGGCCAAGATAGCAGGAGCAAGGCCAAGAAAACTGGAGCAAGCCCAAGACAACTGGAGCAAGCCCAAGAAAACTGGAGCAAGGCCAAGACAGCTGGAGCACGCCCAAGACAACAGGAGCAACTCCAATACAACTGGAGCAAGCCCAAGACAACTGGAGCAAGCCCAAGACAAACGGAGCAAGGCCAGACAACTGGAGCAAGGTCAGGACAACCGGAGCAAGGCGAAGACAACTGAAGCAAGGCCAAGACAACAGGAGCAAGGCCAAGACAACTAGAGTAAAGCAAGACAAATGGAGCAAGGCCAAGAAAACTGAAGCAACCCCAAGGCAAATGGATCAAGCCCAAGACAACTGGAGCAAGGTCAAGACAACTGGAGCAAGGCCAAGACAACTGGAGCAAGCCCAAGACAACTGGAGCAAGGCCAAGACAAATAGAGCAAGCCCAAGACAACTGGAGCAAGGCAAAGAAAACTGGAGCAAGGCCAAGACAACTTGAGCAAGGCCAAGACAACTTGAGCAAGTCCAAGACAACTGGAGCAAGCCCGAGATAACTGGAGCAAGGCGGAGACAACTGGAGCAAGGCCAAGACAACTGGGGCTGGCAAGGACAACTGATGCAAGGCAAAAAAAACTGGTTCAAGGTAAAGAAAACTGGAGCAAGGCCAAGACTATTGGGGCAAGGCCAAGACAACTGGAGCAAGGCGGAGATAGCTGAAGCAATCCCAGGACAACTGGAGCAAGGCCAAGACAAATGGAGAATTCCCAAGACAACTGGAGCAAGGCGAATAAAACTGGTGCTAGGCTAAGATAGCTGGATCAAACCCAAGACAACTGGAGCAAGGTCAAGACAATAGGAGCAAGCCCAAGAAAACTGGAGCAGGCCCAAGAAAACTGGAGCAAGGCCAAGACAACTGGAGCAAGGCCAATAAAACTGCAGCAAGCCCAAGACACCTGGAGCAAGGCCAAGACAGCTGGAGAAAGGCCAAGACAGCTGTTGCAAGCCCAAGACAACTGGAGGAAGACCAAGAAAACTGGAGCAAGCCCAAGACAACTGGAGCAAGGCCAAGAAATCTGGAGCAAGGCCAAGACAACTGCAGCAATGCCAAGACAACTGGATCAAGGCCAAGACAACTGAAACAAGGCCAAGACAACTGGAACAAGGCCAAGACAACTGAGAAAGGCCAAGACAACTGGAGCAAGTCCTTCACAACTAGAGCAAAGCCAAGAGAACTTCAGGAAGCCCAAGACAACTGGAGCAAGGCCAAGACAACTGAAGCAAGGCCAAAACAACTGGAGCAAGCTAAAGACAACAGGAGCAAGGCCAAGACAACTAGAGAAAAACCAAGACAATGGGAGCAAGGCCAAGACAACTAGAGGAAGCCCAAGACAACTCGAGCAAGGCAAAAACAACTGGAGTAAGGCCTGGACAATTAGAGCAAGCCCAAGACAACTGGAGCAAGACCAAAAGAACTGGAGCAAGGCCGAGACAACTGGAGCAAGGCCAAGACAAGTGGAGCAATCCCAAGACAAGTGGAGCAAGGCGAAGGCAACTGGAGCAACCCCTAGACAACTGGAGCAGGGCCAAGACAACTGGAGCAAGGCCAAGACAACTGGTGCAAGGCAAAAACAACTGGAGAAAACTCAAGATAATTGGAGCAGGGCCAAGACAACTGGAGCAAGGCAGAGACAACTGGAGCAAGCCAAAGACAACTGGAGCAAGGCCAAGACAACTGGAGCAAGGCCAAGACAACTGGAGAAAGCCCAAGACAACTGGAGCAAGCCCAAGAGAACAGGAGCAAGCTCAAAACAAATGGAGCAAGGCTAATACAATTGGAGCAAGGCCAAGACAACTGGAGGAAGGCTAAGACAATTGGAGCAAGGCCAAGACAACTGGAGCAAGGCCAAGACAACTGGAGCAAGGCCAAGACACCTGGAGCAAGCCCAAGACAACTTGAGCATGGCCAAGACAGCTGGAGCAAGGCCAAGACAGCTAGAGCAAAGCCAAGACAGTTGGAGCAAGGCCAAGACAAATGCAGCAAGGGCAATACAAGTGGAGCAAGGCCAAGACAACTGGAGCAAGCCCAAGACAACTGGAGCAAGGCCAAGACAACTGGAGTAAGCCCAAGAAAACTGGAGCAAGCCCAAGACAGGTGGAGCAAGCCCAAGAAAGCTGGAACAAGCCCAAGACAACTGAAGCAAGGCCAAGAAAACTGGATTAAGGCCAAGACAACTAGAGCAAGCCCAAGACACCTGGAGCAAGCCCAAGTCAACTGGAGCAAGGTCAAGAAAACTGGAGCAAGCCCAAGACAACTGGAGCAAGGCCAAGACAACAGGAGCAAGGCCAATACAACTGGAGCAAGGCCGAGACAAATGAAGCAAGGCCATGACAACTGGAGCAAGGCCAAGACAACTGGAGCATGCCCAAGACAACTGGAGCAAGCCCAAGACAACTGGAGCAAGCCCAAGACACCTGGAGCAAGACCAAGACAACTGGAGGAAGGCCAAGACAACTGGAACACAGCCAAGACAACTGGAGCAAGGCCAAGATACCTGGAGGAAGGCCAAGACAACTGGAGCAAGCCCAAGACACCTGGAGCAAGCCCAAGACAATTTGAGCAAGGCCAAGACACCTTGAGCCATGCCAAGAAAGCTTGAGCAAGGCCAAGACAGCTGGAGAAAGGCCAAGATAAATGGAGCATAGCCACGAAAACTGGAGCAAGGCCAAGATAACTGGAGCAAGGTCAAGACAACTGAAGCAAGCCCAAGACAACTGGAGCAAGGCCAAGATAACTGGAGCAAGGCCAAGACAACTGAAGTAAGCTCAAGACAACTGGATCAAGGCAAAGACATCTGGAGAAAGCTCAAGACAACTGGAGCAAGGCCAAGACAACTGGTGCAAGGCCAAGAAAACTGGAGCAAACCCAAGACAATTAGAGCATGGCCGAGACAACTGGACCAAGGCCAAGACAACTGGAGCAAGGCCAAGACTACTGGAGCAAGCCAAAGACAACTAGAGCAAGCCCAAGGCAACTGGAGCAGGGCCAAGACAACTGGAGCAAGGCCAAGGCAACTAAATCAAGGCCAAGACAACTGGAGCAAGGCCAAGACAACTGGAGCGAGGCCAAGACAACAGGAGCAAGGCGAAGACAACTGGAGAAAGGCCATGACACCTGGTGCAAGCCCAAGACAAATTGAGCATGGCCAAGACAACTGGAGCAAGGCCACGGCAGCTAGACCAAGGCCAAGAAAGTGGGATCAAGGTTAAGACAAATGGAGCAAGGCCAAGACAACTGGAGCAAGGCCAAGAAAACTGAAGCAGGCCCAAGGCAACTGGAGCGAGGCCAAGGCAACTGGAGCAAGCCCAAGACAATTGGAGCAAGCCAAGACAACTGGAGCAAGCCCGAGACAACTGGAGCAAGGCCAAGACAACTGGAGTAAGCCCAAGAAAACATGAGCAAGCCCAAGACAGGTGGAGCAAGCCCAAGAAAGCTGGAACAAGCCCAAGACAACTGAAGCAAGGCCAAGACAACTGGAGTAAGGCCAAGAAAACTAGAGCAAGCCCAAGACACCTGGAGCAAGCCCAAGTCAACTGGAGCAAGGCCAAGACGACTGGAGCAAGCCCAAGACAACTCGAGCAAGGCCAAGACAACTGGAGCAAGGCCAATACAACTGGAGCAAGGCCGAGACAAATGAAGCAAGGCCAAGACAGCTGGAGCGAGGCCAAGACAATCGGAGCAAAGCCAAGACAACTGGAGCAAGGCCAAGACAACTGGAGCATGCCCAAGACAACTGGAGAAAGCCTAAGACAACTGGAGCAAGCCCAAGACAGCTGGAGCAAGGCCAAGACAACTGGAGGGAGGCCAAGACAACTGGAGCACGGCCAAGACAACTGCAGCAAGGTCAAGATACCTGGAGGAAGGCCAAGACAACTGGAGCAAGGCCAAGACACCTGGAGCAAGCACAAGACAATTTGAGCAAGGCCAAGACACCTTGAGCTATGCCAACAAAGCTTGAGCAAGGCCAAGACAGCTGGAGAAAGGCCAAGATAAATGGAGCAAAGCCACGAAAACTGGAGCAAGGCCAAGGTAACTGGAGCAAAGTCAAGACAACTGAAGCAAGCCCAAGACAACTGGACCAAGGCCAAGATAACTGGAGCAAGGCCAAGACAACTGAAGTACGCTCAAGACAACTGGAGCAAGGCAAAGACATCTGGAGAAATCTCAAGACAACTGGAGCAAGGCCAAGACAACTGATGCAAGGCCAAGAAAACTGGAGCAAACCCAAGACAATTAGAGCAAGGCCGAGACAACTGGACCAAGGCCAAGACAACTGGAGCAAGGCCAAGACTACTGGAACAAGCCCAAGACAACTAGAGCAAGCCCAAGGCAACTGGAGCAAGGCCAAGACAGCTGGAGCAAGGCCAAGGCAACTGGAGCAAGGCAAAGACAACTGGAGAAAGGCCATGACACCTGGTGCAAGCCCAAGACAAATTGAGCATGGCCAAGACAACTGGAGCAAGGCCACAGCAGCTAGAGCAAGGCCACGAAAGAAGGATCAAGGTTAACACAAATGGAGCAAGGCCAAGACAACTGGAGCGAGGCCAAGGCAAGTGGAGCAAGCCCAAGGCATTTGGAGCAAGCCAAGACAACTGGAGCAAGCCCAAGACAACTGGAGCAAGCCCAGGACAACTGGAGCAAGCACAAGACAACTGGAGAAAGCCCAAGACACCTGGATCAAGCCCAAGACAACTGGAGCAAGTCCAAAACAACTGGACCAAGCCCAAGACAACAGGAGCAAGCCCAATACAACTGGAGCAATCCCAAGACAACGAGAGCAAGCCCAAGACAACTGGAGCAATCCCAAGACAACTGGAGAAAGCCCAAGAAAACTGGAGCAAGCCCAAGACAACTTGAGCAAGAACAAGACAGCTTGAGCAAGGCCAAGACAACTAGAGCAAGGCCAATTCAACTGAAGCAAGGCCAAATCAACTGAAGCAAGGCCATTACAACTGGAGCAAGGCCAAGACAACTGGAGAAAGCCAAGAAATATGGAGCAAGGCCAAGACAATTGGAGCAAGCCCAAAACAACATGAGCAAGCCCAAGACAATTGGAGCAAGCCCAAGACAACTGGAGCTTGGCCAAGACAACTGGAGGAAGGCCAAGATACCTGCAGCAAGGCCAAGATAACTGGAGCAAGGCCAAGACAACTGGAGCAAGGACACGATACCTGGAGGAAAGCCAAGAAAAATGGAGCAAGGCCAAGACACGTGGAGCAAGCCCAAGACAACTTGAGCAAGGCCAAGACACCTGGAGCAAGGCCAAGACTACTGGAGCAAGCCCAGGACAACTGCAGCAAGGTGAAGACAACTGGAGCAAGGCCAAGACAACTGGAGCAAGGCCAATACAACTGATGCAAGGCCAAGACACCTGGAGCAAGGCCAAGTGAACTGGAGCAAGCCCAACACAACTGGAGCAAGGCAAAGAAAACTAGAGCAAGGCCAAGACAACTTAAGCAAGGCCATGACTGTCAACCGGCCTGAGGCAAACGGACTAGAAAACAGGGCCGACACAATAGCACCTGCCGTCCGCTCCTAGCATTTCAGCTAGGAGAAGATATCACCCTCAGGATCACGGTTCCACACTGAGCAGTTCCTAGGCAATCACTTGCTAGCAACTGTGTCCACTTAACACTTGGTCACTTTCGCGCGAGGTGCTAGTCAAAGACTAACTCCTGGGGCTTAGACTAACCAGTGTCTTCTTTATACTGTTCCTTAGTTGGACAACTCTGTGAGGAGCATCTAAGGCCAGATTGTGTAATTAGAATGAGGAATGAGCCTGGTACATATAGTCCTAGGCCTGGCTTCTAAGGTGTGTGGGTAGTGACACTTTTGGGGTGGTCACTCCACACCACCTCACCAGTCCGCCAATTGGCGCATCCACTGACCGCCAAGTGGCGCACTCTCCTCATGCATGGAGAAATGT
>SZWC01000961.1:235814-256623 GCA_023375785.1 Penium margaritaceum
GCACCTGGAGAGAGCGTACCAGAGTTGAGCGAAGCGTGCCTTACAACTGGTCAGTGTGGGCCCATAACCCTTTGTCAACCGGCCTGAGGCAAACGGACTAGAAAACAGGGCCGACACAATAGCACCTGCCGTCCGCTCCTAGCATTTCAGCTAGGAGAAGATATCACCCTCAGGATCACGGTTCCACACTGAGCAGTTCCTAGGCAATCACTTGCTAGCAACTGTGTCCACTTAACACTTGGTCACTTTCGCGCGAGGTGCTAGTCAAAGACTAACTCCTGGGGCTTAGACTAACCAGTGTCTTCTTTATACTGTTCCTTAGTTGGACAACTCTGTGAGGAGCATCTAAGGCCAGATTGTGTAATTAGAATGAGGAATGAGCCTGGTACATATAGTCCTAGGCCTGGCTTCTAAGGTGTGTGGGTAGTGACACTTTTGGGGTGGTCACTCCACACCACCTCACCAGTCCGCCAATTGGCGCATCCACTGACCGCCAAGTGGCGCACTCTCCTCATGCATGGAGAAATGTGTAAGAAACTTCCCCGGTGCTAGAAGGTCAAAAAACCTCCTGCGCACATCAAGGCTCGATCGCAGGACCTGTTGTCCCTAAGTCCAACATGCTATCCGTTGCGCTACACTTTTGGTGTCTCGCTTAGACTTGCACCACGAACAAACTTTGGGGGACTTACTCCAAGGGAGTAGTGCATGCCCAACCTGTCCGTCAACCCATAGCAGTGGCCATGGGGCATAGAAGAACAACAATGACAACTGGAGCAAGCCCAAACCAACTGGAGAAAGCCCGAGACAACAGGAGGAAGGCCAAGGAAACTGTGGCAAGGCCAAGGCAACTGGAGCAAGGCCAAGACAACTGAAGCAAGGCCAACACAACTGGAGCAATGTCAAGACAACAGGAGCAACCTCAAGACAACTGGAGCAAGGCCAAGATGACTGGAGCAAGGCCAAGACAACTGGAGCAAGGCCAAGACAGCTGAAGCAAGCCCAATACAACTAAAGCAAGGCCAAGACAACTGGAGGAAGCCCAAGACAACTGGAGCAAGGAAAATACAAGTGGTGCAAGGTCAACAAAACTGGAGCAAAACCAAGACAAGTGGAGCAAGGCCAAGACAGCTGGAGCAAGCCGAAGAAAACTGGAGCAAGGCCAAGACAACTGGACCAAGGCCAAGACAACTGCAGCAAGCCCAAGACAACTGGAGCAAGCCCAAGAAAACTGGAGCAAGGCCAAGACAGCTTGAGCAAGCCCAAGACAACTGGAGCAAGGCCAAGACAACTGGAGCAAGGCCAAGACAACTGGAGCAAGGCCAAGTGAACTGGAGCAAGCCCAAGACAACTGGAGGAAGGCAAAGAAAACTAAAGCAAGGCCAAGACAACTTGAGCAAGGGCAAGACAAATTGAGCAAGCCCAAGACAACTGGAGCAAGCCCGAGATAACTTGAGCAAGGCCAAGACAACTGGAGCAAGGCCAAGACAACTGGAGCAAGGCCAAGACAACTGAAGCAAGGCCAACATAACTGGTTCAAGGTCAAGACAACAGGAGCAAGCCCAAGACAACTGGAGCAAGGCCAAGACAACTAGAGCAAGCCCAAGACAACAGGAGCAAGGCCAAGACAACTAGACAAAGCCCAAGACAACTCGAGCAAGGCTAAAACACCTGGAGCAAGGCCTGGACAATTAAAGAAAGCCCAAGACAACTGGAGCAAGACCAAGACAACTGGAACAAGGCCGAGACAACTGGAGCAAGGCCAAGACAACTGGAGCAAGTCCAAGACAAGTGGAGCAAGGCAAAGACAACTGGAGCAAGCTGAAGACAACTGGAGCAAGCCCAAGATAACTGGAGCAAGGTCAAGACAATAGGAGCAAGGCCAAGACAACTGGTGCAAGGCGATAACAACTGGAGCAAACCCAAGACAATTGGAGCAAGGCCAAGACAACTAGAGCAAGGCCAAGAAAATTTGAGCAAGCCCAAGACAACTAGAGCAAGGCCAAGAAAACTGGAGCAATACCAAGACAACTGGAGCAAGGCCAAGACAACTGGAGCAAGGCCAAGATACCTGGAGCAAGGCCAAGACAACTGGAGCAAGGCCAAGACAACTGGAGCAAGGCCAAGACAACTGGAGCAAGGCCAAGACACCCGGAGCAAGCACAAGACAACTTGAACAAGGCCAAGACAACTGGAGCAAGGCCAAGACAACTGGAGCAAGGCCAAGACAACTGGAGCAAGGCCAAGACAACTGGAGCAAGGCCAAGACAACTGGAGCAAGGCCAAGACAACTGGAGCAAGGCCAAGACACCCGGAGCAAGCACAAGACAACTTGAACAAGGCCAAGACACCTGGAGCAAGGCGAAGACAGCCGAAGCAAGGCCAAAACAGCTGGAGCAAAGCCAAGAAAATTTGAGCAAATCCAAGACAACTGGAGCAAGGCCAAGACAACTGGAGCAAGCCCAAAACAACTGGAGCAAGGCCAAGACAATTGGAGCAAGCCCAAGACAACTGGAGCAAGCCCAAGACAAGTGGACCAAGGCCAATACAACTGAAGAAAGGCCAAGACAACAGGAGCAAGCCCAAGACAACTGGAGCAAGGTCAAGACAACTGGAGCAAGGCCAAGTGAACTGGAGCAAGTCCAAGACCACTGGAGCAAGGTAAAGAAAACAAGACCAAGGCCAAGACAACTTGAGCAAGGCCAAGACAACTTGAGCAAGCCCAAGACAACTGGAGCAAGCCCGAGATATTTGGAGCAAGGCCAAGACAACTGGAGCAAGGCCAAGACAACTGGAGCAAGGCCAAGACAAGTGAAGCAAAGCCAACATAACTGGTTCAAGGTCAAGACAACTGGAGCAAGGCCAAGACAACTGGAGCAAGGCCAAGACAACTGGAGCAAGGCCAAGACAAGTGAAGCAAAGCCAACATAACTGGTTCAAGGTCAAGACAACTGGAGCAAGCCCAAGACAACTGGAGCAAGGCCAAGACAACTCGACCAAGCCCAAGACAACAGGAGCAAGACGAAGACAACTAGAGAAAAACGATGACAACTGGAGCAAGGCCATGACAACTAGAGGAAGCCCAAGAAAACTCGAGCAAGGCTAAAACAACTGGAGGAAGGCCTCGACAATAAGAGCAAGCCCAAGACAACTGGAGCAAGACCAAGACAACTAGAGCAAGGCCGATACAAATGGAGCAAGGCCAAGACAACTGGAGCAAGCCCAAGAAAACTGGAGCAAGCTCAAAACAACTGGAGCAAGGCCAATACAACTGGAGCAAGGCCAAGACAACTGGAGCACGCCCCAGAAAACTTGAGCAGGGCCAAGACAACTGGAGCAAGGCCAAGACAGCTAGAGCAAAGCCAAGACAGTTGGAAAAAGACCAAAACAAATGGAGCAAGCCCAAAACAGCTGGAGCAAGGCCAAGACAACTGGAGTACAGGCCAAGGTAACTAGAGCAAGCCCAAGACAACTGGAGCAAGCCCAAGACAACTGGAACAAGGCCAAGACAACTGGAGCAAGCCCAAGACACCTGGAGCAAGGCCAAGACAACTGGAGCAAGGCCAATAGAACTGGAGCAAGGCCAAGACAACTGAAGCAAGGCCAAGACAGCTGGAGCGAGGCCAATACAACTGGAGCAAAGCCAAGACAATGAGAGCAAGGCCAAGGCAACTGGAGCAAGCCCAAGACCATTGGAGCAAGCCCAAGACAACTGGAGCAAGCCCAAGACAACTGGAGCAAGGCCAAGACAACTAGAGCAAGGCCAAGACAACTGGAGCAAGGCAATGACAACTAGAGCAAGGCCAAGACAACTGGAACAAGGCCAAGACAACTGGAGCAAGGCCAAGACAACTAGAGCAAGGCCAAGACAACTGGAGCAAGGCAATGACAACTAGAGCAAGGCCAAGACAACTGGAACAAGGCCAAGACAACTGGAGCAAGCCCAAGACAACTTGAGCAAGCCCAAGATAACTGGAGCAAGCCCAAGACAACTGGAGCAAGGCCAAGACAACTGGAGCAAGCCCAAGACAACAGGAGAAAGCCCAATAAAACTAGAGCAAGCCCAAGACAACTGGAGCAAGCCCAAGACAACTTGAGCAAGGCCATGACAGCTGGAGCAAGGCCAAGACAACTCGAGCAAGGCCAATTCAACTAAAGAAAGGGCAAGACAACTGAAGCAAGTCCAGGACAACTGGAACAGGGCCAAGACAACTGGAGCAAAGCCAAGACAAGTGGAGCAAGGCCAAGACAATTGGAGCAAGCCCAAAACAACTGGAGCAAGCCCGAGATAATTGGAGCAAGCCCAAGACAACTGGAGCTAGGCCAAGACATATGGAGCAACGCCAAGACAACTGGAGCAAGGCCAAGACAACTGGAGCAAGGGCAAGATACCTGGAGGAAAGCCAACACAACTGGAGTAAGGCCAAGACACCTGGAGAAAGGCCAAGACAGCTGGAGCAAGGCCAAGACAGCTGGATCAAGGCCAAGTCAACAGGAGCAAGCCCAAGACAACTGGAGCTAGGCCAAGACAACTCGAGCAAGCCCAAGACAACAGGAGCAAGGCCAAGACAACTAGAGAAAAACGAAGACAACTGGAGCAGGAACAAGACAACTAGAGGAAGCCCAAGACAACTCGAGCAAGGCTAAAACAACTGGAGCAAGGCCTGGACATTTAGAGCAAGCCCAAGACAACTGGAGCAAGACAAAGAGAATTACACCAAGGCCAAGGCAACTGGAGCAAGCCCAAGACAAGTGGAGCAAGGCCAAGACAACTGGAGCAAGCTCAAGACAACTGGAGCAAGCCCATAACAACTGGAGAAAACCCAAGACAATTGGACCAAGGCCAAGACAACTGGAGCAAGGCCAAGACAACTGGAGCAAGCCCAAGACAACTGGAGCAAGCCCAAGACACCTGGAGCAAGGCCAAGATAACTAGAGCAGGCCCAAGACAACTGGAGCAAGACCAAGAGAACTGGAGCAAGCTCAAGACAACTGGAGCAAGGCTAATACATCTGGAGCAAAGCCAAGCCACCTGGAGGAAGACAAAGACAACTGGAGCAAGGCCAAGACAACTGGAGCAAGGCCAAGAAAACTGGAGCAAGGCCCAGACACCTGGACCACGCCCAAGACAACTTGAGCATGGCCAAGACAACTTCAGCAAGGCCAAGACAGCTAGAGCAAAGCCAAGAAAGTTGGAGCAAAGCCAAGACAAATGGAGCAAGGGCAAGACAACTGGAGCAAGGCCAAGAAAACTGGAGCAAGCCCAACAAAACTGGAGCAAGGCCAAGATAACTGGAGCAAGCCCAAGACAAAAGGAGCAAGCCCAAGACAACTGCAGCAAGTTGAAGACAGCTTGAGCAAGCCCCAGACAACTGGAGCAAGGCCAAGACAACTGGAGTAAGGCCAAGACAACTAGAGCAAGCCAAAGACACCTTGAGCAAGCCCAAGACAACTGAAGCAAGGCCAAGACGACTGGAGTAAGCGCAGGACAACTGGAGCAAGGCCAAGTCAAGTGGAGCAAGGCCAATACAACTGGAGCAAGGCCAAGACAACCGAAGCAAAACCAATACAGCTGGTGCGAGGCCAAGACAACTGGAGCAAAGCCAAGACAACTAGATCAAGGCCAAGACAACTGGAGCAGTCCCAAGACAACTGGAGCAAGCCCAAAACAACTGGAGCAAGCCCAACAAGCCTGGAGCAAGGCCAAGACAACTGGAGCAAGGCCAAGACAACTAGAGCAAGGCCAAGACAAGTGGAGCAAGGCCATGATACCTGGAGGAAATCCAAGACAGATAAAGCAAGGCCAAGACAACTAGAGGAAGCCCAAGACGACTCGAGCAAGGCTAAAACATCTCAAGTAAGGCCTAGACAATCAGAGCAAGCCTAAGACAACAGGAGCAAGACCAAGACAACTAGGGCAAGGCCGAGACAAATGGAGCACGCCCAAGACAACTGGAGCAAGCCTAAGAGAACTGGAGCAAGCTCAAGACAACTGGAGGAAGGATAATACAACTAAAGCAAGGCCAAAACAAATGGAGGAAGACTAAGACAACTGGAGCAAGGCCAAGACAACTAGAGCAAGGCCAAGACAACTGGAGCAAGGCCAAGACAACTGGTGCACGGCCATAACAACTGGAGCAAACCCAAGGCAATTGGAGCAAGGCCAAGACAACTGGAGTAAGTCCAAGAAAACTGGAGCAAACCCAAGACAACTGGAGAACGCCCAAGACAACTGGAGCAAGGCCAAGACAACTGGAGCAGGCCCAAGACAACTGGAGCAAGCCCAAGAGAAATGGAGCAAGCTCAAGACAAGTGGAGCAAGGCTAATACAACTGGAGCAAGGCCAAGCCACCTTGAGGAAGACTAAGAGAACTGTAGCAAGGCCAAGACAACTGGAGCAAGGCCAAGACAGCTGGAGCAAGGCCAAGACACCTGGAGCAGGCCCAAGACAACTTGAGCATGGCCAAGACAACTGGAGCAAGGCCAAGACAACTAGAGTAAAGCCAAGACAGTTGGAGCAAGGCCAAGACAAATAAAGCAAGGGCAAGACAACAGGAGCAAGGCTAAGACAACTGGAGAAAGCCCAAGAAAACTGGAGCAAGGCCAACATAACTAGAGCAAGGCCAAGACAACAGGAGCAAGCCCAAGAAAAATGGAGCAAGGCCAAGACAACTGGAGGAAGCCCAAGACAACTGGAGCAAGCCCAAGAAAACTGGTGCTAGGCCAAGATAACTGGAGCAAAACCAAGACAACTGGAGCAAGGTCAAGACAATAGGAACAAGCCAAAGACAACTAGAGCAAGACCAAGATAACTGGAGCAAGCCCAAGACAACTGGAGAAAGGCCAAGACAACTACAACAAGGCCAAGACAACAGGAGCAAGACGAAGAGAACTAAGAAAGGCCAAGACAACTGCAACAAGCCCAAGACAACTGGAGCAAGGCCAAGATAACTGGAAGAAGCCCAAGACGACTGGAGCAAGGCCAAGACAACTGGAGCAAGGCCAAGACAACTAGAGCAAGCCCAAGACAACAGGAGCAAGGCCAAGACATCTAGAGGAAGCCCAAGACAACTCGAGAAAGGCTAAAACAACTGTTTCAAGGCCTGGGCAATCAGAGCAAGCCCAAGACAACTGGAGCAAGAGCAAGACAACTGGAGCAAGGCCAAGACAACTGGAGCAAGGCCAAGACAACTGGAGCAAGCCCAAGACAAGTGGAGCAAGACCAAGACAACTGGAGCAAGCCCAAGACAACTGGAGCAAGGCCAAGAGAACTGGAGCAAGCCCAAGACAAGTGGAGCAAGGCCAAGACAACTGGAGCAAGCCCAAGACAACTGGAGCAAGGCCAAGACAACTGGAGCAAGGCCAAGACAACAGGTGCAAGGCCAAAACAGCCGGAGCAAACCCAAGACAATTGGTGCAAGGCCAAGAGAACTGGAGCAAGGCCAAGACAACTGGAGCAAGCCCAAGACAACTGGAGCAAGGCCAAGACAACAGGAGCAAGGCCAAGACAACAGGAGCAAGCCCAAGACAACTGGAGCCAGCCCAAGAGAACTGGAGCAAGCTCAAGACAACTGGAGCTCGGCTAATACAACTGGAGCAAGGCAAAGACAACTGGAGGAAGGCTAAGACAACTGGAGCAAGGCCAAGAAAACTGGAGCAAGGCCAATACAACAGGAGCAAGGCCAAGATTCCTGGATCAAGCCCAAGACAACTTGAGCATGGCCAAGACAACTGGAGCAAGGCCAAGACAGCTAGAGCAAAGACAAGACAGTTGGAGCAAGGCCAAGACAAGAGGAGCAAGGGCAAGACAACTGAAGCAAGGCCAAGATAAATGGAGCAAGCCCAAGACAACTGGAGCAAGCCCAAGACAACTGGAGCAAGCCCAAGACAACAGGAGCAAGCCCAAGACAACCAAAGACAGCCCAAGACAGCTGGAGCAAGCCCAAGACAACTGGAGCAAGGCCAAGACAACTGGAGCAAGGCCAAGACAGCTAGAGCAAGGCCAAGACAGCTGGAGCAAGGCCAAGACAACAGGAGCAAGCCCAAGACAACAGGAGCAAGCCCAAGACAACCAAAGCCAGCCCAAGACAGCTGGAGCAAGCCCAAGACAACTGGAGCAAGGCCAAGACAACTCGAGTAAGGCCAAGACAACTACAGCAAGCCCAAGACACCTGGAGCAAGCCCAAGACAATTGGATCAAGGCCAAGACGACTGGAGCAAGCCCAAGACAACTGGAGCAAGGCCAAGACAACTGGAGCAAGGCCAATACAACTGGAGCAAGGCCAAGACAACTGAAACAAGGCCAAGACAGCTGGAGCAAGGCCAAGACAACTGGAGCAAAGCCAAGACAACTGGAGCAAGCCCAAGACAACTGGAGCCAGCCCAGGACAACGGGAGCAAGCTCAAGACAACTGGAGCAAGGCCAAGACAACTGGAGCAAGGCCAAGACAACTAGAGCAAGGCCAAGACAACTAGAGCAAGGCCAAGACAACTGGAGTAAGGCCAAGACAACTGGAGCAAGGCCAAGTTTTTTTCGGAAGCCCAAGACAACTTGAGCAAGGCCAAGACACCTTGAGCCATGCCAAGACAGCTTGAGAAAGGCCAAGACAGCTGGAGAAAGGCCAAGAGAAATTGAGCAAAGCCAGGAAATCTGGAGCAAGGCCAAGACAACTGGAGCAATGTCAAGACATCTGGAGCAAGTCCATCACAACTGGAGCAAGGTCGAAACAACTGAAGCAAGCCCAAGAAAACTGGAGCAAGGCCAAGATAACTGGAGCAAAGCCAAGACAACTGGAGCAAGCTCAAGACAACTGGAGCAAGGCAACGACATCTGGAGGAAGCTCAAGACAACTGGAGCAAGGCCAACACAACTGGTGCAAGGCCAAGAAAACGGGTGCAAACCCAAGACAATTTGAGCAAGGCCAAGACAACTGGAACAAGGCCAAGACAACAGGAGCAAGGCGAAGATAACTGGAGTAAGTCCATGACACCGGGTGCATGCCCAAGACACCTTGAGCATGGCAAAGACAACTGGACCAAGTCAAAGACAGCTAGAGCAAGGCCAAGAAAGTTGGATCAAGATTAGGACAAATGGATCAAGCCCAAGACAACTGGAGCGAGGCCAAGGCAAGTGGAGCAATCCCAAGACATCTGGAGCAAGCCAAGACAACTGGAGCGAGCCAAGACAACTGGAGCAAGCCCAATAGAACCGGAGCAAGCCCAAGACAACTTGAGCAAGCCCAAGACAACTGGAGCAGGGCCAAGACAACTGGAGTAAGGCCAAGACAACTGGAGCAAGCCCAAGACACCTGCAGCAAGGCCAAGAAAACTGGAGCAAGGCCAAGACAACTGGAGGAAAGCCAAGACAACTGGAGCAAGCCCAAGACAACTTGAGCAAAGCCAAGACACTGGAGAATGGCCAAGAAAGCTGGAGCAAGGCCAAGACAGCTGGAGCAAGGTCAAGAAAAATGGAGCAAGCCCAAGACAACTGGAGCAAGCCCAAAACAACTGGAGCAAGGCCAAGATTCCTGGAGGAAGGCCAAGACAACTGGAGCAAGGCCAAGACACCTGGAGAAACCACAAGACAACTTGAGCAAGTCCAAGACACTGGAGAGAGGCCAAGACAGCTGGAGCAAGGCCAAGATGGCTGGAGCAAGGCCAAGACAACTTGAGCAAGGCCAAGACAGCTGGAGCAAGGCCAAGACAACTGGAGCAAGGCCAAGACAGCTGGAGCAAGGCCAAGATGGCTGGAGCAAGGCCAAGACAACTTGAGCAAGGCCAAGACAGCTGGAGCAAGGCCAAGACAACTGGAGCAAGGCCAAGATAACAGGAACAAGGCGAAGACAACTGGAGCAAGGTCATGACACCTGGTGCAAGCCCAAGACAACTTGAGCATGGCCAAGACAACTGGAGCAAGGCCAAGACAGCTAGAGCAAGGCCAAGAAAGTTGGATCGAGGTTAAGACAAGTGAAGCAAGGCCAAGACAACTGGAGCAAGGCCAAGAAAATGGGAGCAAGCCTAAGACAACTGGAGCGAGGCCAAGGCAAGTGGAGCAAGCCCAAGACAACTGGAGCAAGCCAAGACAACTCGAGCAAGGCCAAGACAACTGGAGCAAGCCCAGGACAATTGGAGCAAACCGAAGACAACTCGAGCAAGGCCAAGACGACTGGAGCAAGCCCCAAGACAACAGGAGCAAACCCAATACAACCGGAGCAAGCCCAAGAAAACTCGAGCAAGCCCAAGACAACTGGAGCAAGGCCAAGACAACTGGAGTAAGGCCAAGACAACTGGAGCAAGCCCAAGGCACCTGAAGCAAGCCCAATAAATTTGGAGCAAGGCCAAGACGACTGGAGAAAGGCCAAGACAACCGGAGAAAGGCCAATACAACTGAAGCAAGGCCAAAACAACTGAAGCAAGGCCAAGATAACTGGAGTAAGGCCAAGACAACTGGAGCAAAGCCAAGACAACTAGAGCAAAGTCAAGACAACTGGAGCTAGGCCAAGACAACTGGAGCAAGCCCAAGACAGCTGGAGAAATTGAAAGACAACTGGAGCAAGCCCAAGACAACTGGAGCAAGGCCAAGACAACTGGAGCAAGGCCAGGACAACTGGAACAAGGCCAAGACAACTGGAGCAAGGCCAAGACAACTGCAGCAAAGCCAAGGCAACTGAAGCAAGGCCAAGACAACTGGAGCAAGCCCAAGACAACAGGAGTAAGCCCAAGACAACTGGAGCAAGCCCAAGACAACTGGAGCAAGGCCAAGACAACTGGAGTAAGGCCAAGACAACTGGAGCAAGCCCAAGACAACAGGAGTAAGCCCAAGACAACTGGAGCAAGCCCAAGACAACTGGAGCAAGGCCAAGACAACTGGAGTAAGGCCAAGACAACTGGAGCAAGCCCAAGACAACAGGAGTAAGCCCAAGACAACTGGAGCAAGCCCAAGACAACTGGAGCAAGGCCAAGACAACTGGAGTAAGGCCAAGACAACTGGAGCAAGCCCAAGACAACAGGAGTAAGCCCAAGACAACTGGAGCAAGCCCAAGACAACTGGAGCAAGGCCAAGACAACTGGAGTAAGGCCAAGACAACTGGAGCAAGCCCAAGACAACAGGAGTAAGCCCAAGACAACTGGAGCAAGCCCAAGACAACTGGAGCAAGGCCAAGACAACTGGAGCAAGGCCAAGACAACTGGAGCAAGGCCAAGACAACTGCAGCAAAGCCAAGGCAACTGAAGCAAGGCCAAGACAACTGGAGCAAGCCCAAGACAACTTGAGCAAGGCCAAGACACTGGAGGAAGGCCAAGAAAGCTGGAGCAAGGCCAAGACAGCTGGAGCAAGGCCAAGAAATGTGGAGCAAATCCAAGACAACTGGAGCAAGGCCAAGATAACTGGAGCAAGGCCAAGAGAACTGGAGCAAGGCCAAGACAACTGGAGCAAATCCAAGATACATGGAGGAAGGCCAAGACAACTGGAGCAAGGCCAAGACACCTGGAGCAAGTTCAAGAGACCTTGAGCAAGGCTAAGACACTGGAGAAAGGCCAAGACAGCTGGAGCAAGGCCATGACAGCTGGAGCAAGGCCAACAAAAATGAAGCACAGCCAAGACAACTCGAGCAAGGCCAAGACAACATGAGCTGGCCCAAGACAACTGGAGGAAGGCCAAGAGAAGTGGAGCAAGCCCAAGACAGCTAGAGCAAGCCCAAGACAACTGGAGCAAGGGCAAGAAAACTGGAGCAAGCCCATGACAACTGGAGCAAGCCAAAGACAACTGGAGCAAGGCCAAGACAACTGGAGCAAGGCCAAGTGAACTGGAGCAAGTCCAAGACAACTAGAGCAAGGCAACGACAACTGGAGGAAGGCCAAGACAACTTGAGAAATGCCAAGACAACTGGCGCAAGCCCAAGAAAACTGCAGCAAGCCCAAGATAACTGGAGCAAGCCCAAGACAGCTGGAGCAAGCCCAAGACAACTGGAGCAAGCCAAAGACATCTGCAAAAAGGCCAAGACAGTTGTAGTAATCCTAAGAAAACTGGAGCAAGGCCAAGACAACTGGAGCAAGGCCAAGACAACTGGAACAAGGCCAAGACAACTGGAGCAAGGACAAGACAACTGGAGGAAGCCCAAGACAACTGGAGCAACGCCAAGACAAGTGGAGCAAGACCAAGACAACAGGAGCAAGGTCAAGACAACAAGAGAAAAACCAAGAGGACTGGACCAAGGCCAAGACAGCTGGAGCAAGGCCTGGACAACTAGAGCAAGCCCAAGACAACTGGAGCAACGCCAAGACAACTGGAGCAACGCCAAGACAACTGGAGCAACGCCAAGACAACTGGAGCAACGCCAAGACAAGTGGAGCAAGACCAAGACAACAGGAGCAAGGTCAAGACAACAAGAGAAAAACCAAGAGGACTGGACCAAGGCCAAGACAGCTGGAGCAAGGCCTGGACAACTAGAGCAAGCCCAAAAAAACTGGAACAAGCCCAAGACCACTAGAGCAAGCCCAAGACAAGTTGAGAAAGGCCAAGAAAACTGGAGCAAGGCCAAGACAACTGGAGCAAGGCCAAGACAACTGGAGCAAGGCCAAGACAACTAGAGCAAGGAGCAAGCCCAAGACAACTGGAGCAAGGCCAAGACAACTGCAGCAATTCCAAGGCATCTGGAGCAACCCGAAGACAACTGGAGCAAGGCCAAGACAACTTGAGCAAGGCCAAGACAGCTGGAGAAAGGCCACGATAAATGGAGCAAAGCCAAGAAAACTGGAGCAAGGCCAAGACAACTGGAGCAAGGTCAAGACAACTAGAGCAAGGCCAACACAACTGGAGCAATGTCAAGACAATTGAAGTAAGCCCAAGACAGCTGAAGCAAGGCCAAGAGAACGGAAGCAAGGTCAAGACAACTGGTGCAAGGCAATGACATCTGGAGGAAGCTCAAGGAAACTGGAGCAAGGCCAAGACAACAGGTGCAAGGCCAATAAAACTGGAGCAAACCCAAGACAATTGGAGCAGAGCCAAGACAACTGGAGGAAGGCCAAGACAACTGGAGCAAGGCCAAGACAACTGGAGCAAGCCCAAGACAACTGGAGCAAGCCCAAGACAGCTTGAGCATGTCCAAGACAACTGGAGCAAGGCCAAGACAACTGGAGCAAGGCCAAGACAACTAGAGGAAGGCCAAGACAACTGGAGCAAGGCCAGGACAACAGGAGCAAGGCCAAGACAATGGGAGCAAGGCCATGGCACCTGGTACAAGCCCAAGGCATCTTGAGCATGATCAAGACAACTGGATCAAGGCCAAGACAGCTAGATAAAGGCCAAGACTGTTGGAGCAAGGTTAAGACAAATGGAGCAAGGCCAAGAAACCTGGAGCAAGGCCAAGAAACCTGGAGCAAGCCTAAGACAACTGGAGCGAGGCCAAGACAACTAGAGCAAGGCCAAGACAACTGGAGCAAGCCCAAGACAACTAGAGCAAGACAAGACAACTGGAGCAAGGCCAGGCCAATTGGAGCAAGCCCACGACAACTGGAGCAAGCCCAACACAACCATATATAACCAATCACCTCACCCTTGAAACTGTGTACAGAAAAGTGTATGGGGAAGTGAACAGAAAAGTGAACATTGATCGCTAACAAAAACATCTCTACTTCATAAGAATACCTGAACTCTGTTCATGTTTGACAAGGAATACATATGTGGGCTCTTGCCACGTGCCTTCATGTTCATAAATGTTAAGAAATCCATGGATACAGGAGTACACTTTTGGATACACTGATTGTGGAGTGTATGAATTTGGGTCGATTAACTATACCTCAACACAACTGGAGCAAGGCCAAGACAGCTGGAGCAAGGCCAAGACAACTTGTTCAAGGTCAAGACAACTTGAGGAAGCCCAAGCCAACTGGAGCAATCCCAAGACATCTGGAGCAAGGCCAAGACAACTGAAGCAAGACCAAGACAACTGGAGCAAGGCCAAGACAACTGGAGCAAGGCCAACACAACTGAAACAACGCCAAGACAGCTGCAGAAAGCCCAAGTCAACTGGAGAACGGCCAATACAACTGGTGGAAGCCCAAGTCAACTGGAGCAAGGCCAAGACAGCAGGTACAAGGCCAAGGCAACTGGAGAGAACCCAAGACAACTGGAGCAAAGCTCAGAAAAAAGGGGCAAGCCTTAGACAACTGGAGCAAGCCCAACACAACTGGAGAAAGGCCAAGACAACTGCAACAAGCCCAAACAACTGGAGCAAGTCCAAGACAGCTAGAGAAATGCCAAGATAACTGGAGCAAGACCAAGACAACTGGAGCAAGACCAAGAAAACTGGAGCAAGCCCAAGACAACTGGAGCAAGGCCAAGACATCTGGAACAAGCCCAAGACAACTGCAATAATGCCAAGACAACTAGAGCAAGGCCAAGACAGCTGGAGCAATGCCACGACAACTGGAGCAAGGCCAAGACAACTGAAGCAAGGCCAAGACAAATGAAGGAACACCAAGACAACTGGAGCAGGGCCAAGACAACTGGAGCACGGCCAAGACAACTGGAGCAAGCCCAAGACAACACGAGAAAGGCCAAGACAACTGGAGAAAGTCCAAGACAACTGGAGGAAGGCCAAGATAACTGGAGCAAGCACGAGAAAAATGGAGCAAGCCCAAGACAACTGGATCAAGGCCACCACAACTGGAGCAAGGCCAAGTGAGCTGGAGAAAGCCCAAGACAATTTGAGCAAGGCCAAGACTGCTGGAGCAAGGCCAAGAGACCTTGTGCAAGGCCAAGACAACCGGAGCAAGCCCAAGACAACTGGAGTAATTCCAAGACAATTCGAGCACGACCAAGACAACTGGAGCAAGGCCAAGACAACTGGAGCAAGGCCAAGACAACTGGAGCAAGGCCAGCACAACTGAAACAAGGTCAAGACAACTGGAGCAAGTCCAACGAAACAGGAGCAACGCCAAGACAGCTGGAGCAAGCCCAAGATAACTGGAGCAAGGCCAAGACAACTGGATGAAGCCCAAGACAAATGGAGTAAGACCATGACAACTGGTGCAAGGCCAAGACAACTGGATGAAGCCCAAGACAAATGGAGTAAGACCATGACAACTGGTGCAAGGCCAAGACAACTGGGGCAAGCCCAAGACAACTCGAGCAAGGCCAAGACAAAAGGAGCAAGCCCAAGACAACTGGAACAAGGGCAAGACAATGGGAGCAAGGCCAAGACAACTGCAGCAAGCCCAAGACAACTGGAACAAGGCCAAGACAGCTGGAGCAAGGCCAAGATATCTGGAGCAGGCCCAAGACAACTGGAGCAAGACCAAGAAAACTGGAACAAACCCAGCACCCCTGGATCAAGGCCAAAACATCTGGAGCAAGACCAAGACAATTGCAGTATTTCCAAGACAACTGGAGCAAGGCCAAGGCAACAGGATCAAGGCCAAGACAACTGGAGCAAGGCCAAATGAACTGGAGCAAGCCCAAGACAATCAGAGCAAGGCCAAGACAACCGGAGGAAGCCCAAGATGACTGGAGCAAGACCAAGACAACCAAAGCAAAGCCAAGACAACTGGAGCAAGCCCAAGTCAACAGGAGCAAGGCCAAGACAACTGGAGAAAGCCCAAGACAACTGGAGCAAGGCCAAGACAACTAAAGGAATCTCAATACAACTGGAGCAAGGCCAAGACAACTGGAGCAATGCCTGGAAAACTGGAGCAATCCCAAGACAACTGTAGCAAGACCAGAAAACTGGAGGAGCCCCAAGACAACTGGAGCAAAGCCAAGACAACTGGCTCAAGCCCAAGAAAACTGGAGAAAGCCCAAGACAACTGGAGCAAGCCCAAGACAAGTGGAGCAAGGCCAAGGCAACTGGGGCAAGTCCAAGACAACTAGAGCAAGCCCAAGACAACTGGATCAATGCCAAGACAGCTGGAGCAAGGCCAAGACAACTGCAGTAATGCCAAGACAACCGGAGCAAGGCCAAGGCAACTTGAGCAAAGCCAAGACAACTGGAGCAAGGCCAAGACAACTGGAGCAAGGCCAACACAACTGGAGCAAGCCCAAGACAACTCGATCAAGGCCAAGACAACTGGAGGAAGCCCAAGACAACTGGAGCAAGGCTAAGACAACTGGAGCAAGGCCAAGACAACTAGAGCAATCCGAAGAGAACAGGAGCAAGGCCAAGACAACTTGAGAAAGGCCACGACAACTGGAGCAAGGCCAAGATAACTGGATGAAGCCCAAGATAACTGGAGCAAGGCCAAGACAACTGGAGGAAGGCCTTGGAAACTGGAGCAAGCCTTAGACAACTGGAGCAAGACCAAGACAACTGGAGCAAGACCAAGGCAACAGGCTCAAGCCCAAGACAACTGGAGCAAGCCCAATGAACATAAGAGCAAGCCCAATACAAGTGGAGCAAGGCCAAGACAACTGGAGCAAGCCCAAGACAACTGGAGCAAGCCCAAGACAACCGGACCACGGCCAAGACAACTACAGCAAGACCAAGACAACAGGAGCAAGCCCAAGACAACTGGATCAAGCCCAAGACAATCGGAGCAAGCAAAAGACAACTGGAGCAAGCCCAAGACAAATGGAGCAAGACCAAGACAACTGGAGAAAGCCCAAAACACCTGGAGCAAGCCCAAGACACCTGGAGCAAGGCCAATACGACTGGAGCAAGCCCAATACAACTGGAGCAAGGCCAAGACAACGAGAGCAAGGCCAAAACAACTGGTGCAAGGCCAAGACAACTGGAGCAAGGCCAAGACAACTGGAGCAAGGCCATGACAACTGGAGCAAGCCCAAGACAACTGGAGCAAGGCCAAGAAAAATGGAGCAAGGCCAAGACAACTGGAGCAAGGCCAAGACGCCTGGAGCAAGGCCAAGACAAGTGGAGCAAGGCCAAGATGAATGGAGGAAGGCTACGACAACTGGAGCAAGGCCAAGACACCTGGAGCAAACCCAAGACAACTTGAGCAAGGCCAAGACACCTGGAGCAAGGCCAAGACACCTGGATTAAAGCCAAGACAAATGGAGCAAAGCCAAGACAACTGGCGTATACCAAAGACAACTGGAGCAAGCCCAAGACAACTAGAGCAAGGCCAAGACAACTTGAACCAGCCCAAGACAACTGGAGCAAGCCCAAGACAACAGGAGCAAGGCGAAGACAACTGGAGAAAGGCCAAGACAACTGGAGCAGGGCCAAGACAACTGGCTCAAGCCCAAGACAACTGGAGCAATCCCAAGACCACTGGAGCAAGCCAAAGACAAGTGGAGCAAGGCCAAGACAACTGGAGCAAGCCCAAGACAACTGGAGCAAGCCCAAGACAACTTGAGAAAGGCCAAGACAGCTGGAAAAAGGCCAAGAAAAATGGAGCAAGCCCAAAACAACTGGAGCAAGACCAAGAAAACTGGGAAAAACCCAACAGCCTTGGAGCAAGGCCAAGACATCTGGAGCAAGGCCAAGATAACTGCAGTAATGCCAAGACAACTGGAGCAAGGTCAAGACAACTTGGGCAAGGCCAAGAAAAGTGGAGCAAGGCCAAGACATCTGGAGCAAGGCAAAGACAACTGGAGCAAGCCCAAGACAACTGGAGCAAGGCCAAGACAACTGGAGGAAGCCCAAGACAACTGGAGCAAAGCCAAGACAACTGGAGCAAGGCCAGGACAACTGAAGCAGTCCCAAGACAACAGGAGCAAGGCCAAGACAACTTGAGAAAGGCCACAACAACTGGAGCAAGGCCAAGATAACTAGAGGAAGCCCAAGATAACTGGAGCAAGGCCAAGACAACTAGAGCAAGGCCTGGAAAACTGGAGCAAGCCCAAGACAACTTGAGCACGACCAAGACAACTGGAGGAAGGCCAAGACAACTGGAGCAAGGCCAAAGCAACTGGCTGAAGCCCAAGACAACTGGAGCAAGCCGAAGAAAACTGGAGCAAGCCCAAGACAAGTGGAACAAGGCCAAGACAACTGGAGCAAGCCCAAGACAACTGGAGCAAGCCCAAGACAACTGGACCAAGGCCAAGACAAGTGGAGCAAGCCTCAGACAACTGGAGGAATGCCAAGACAACTGGAGCATGCCCAAGACAACAGGAGGAAGCCCAAGACAACCGGACCAAGGCCAAGACAACACCAACAAGACCAAGACAACAGGAGCAAGCCCAAGACAACCGGATCAAGCCCAAGACAATTGGAGCAAGCCAAAGACAACTGGATCAAGCCCAAGACAACGGGAGCAAGGCCAAGACAAGTGGAGCAAGGCCAAGAATACTGGAGCAAGCCAAATGCAATTGGAGCAAGGCCAAGACATCTAGAGCAAGGCCAAAACAACTGGTGCAAGGCCAAGACAACTGGAGCAAGGCCAAGACAACTGGAGCAAGGCCAAGACAACTGGAGCAAAGCCAAGACAACTGGATCAAGGACAAGACAACTAGATCAAGCCCATGAAAACTGGAGCAAGCCCAAGACAACTTGATCAACGCCAAGACAAATGCAGCAACGCCAAGACAACTGGAGCAAGGCCAAGACAACTGGAGCAAGGCCAAGACAACTGGAGCAAGGCCAAGATGAGTGGAGGAAGGCTAAGACACCTGGAGCAAGGTCAAGACACCTGGAGCAAGCCCAAGACAACTTGAGCAAGGCCAAGACACCTGGAGCAAGGCCAAGACAGCTGGAGCAAGGCCAAGACAGCTGGAGAAAAGCCATGAAAAATGGAGCAAAGCCAAGACAACTAGAGTAAAGCCAAGACAACTGGAGCAAGCCCAAGACAACTAGAGCAAGGCCAAGACAACTGGAGCAAGGCCAAGATAAATGGAGCAATCCCAAGACAACTGGAGAAAGCCAAAGACAACTGGAGCAGGGCGCAAACAAGTAGAGAAAGGCTAAGAGAACTGGAGCAAGCCGAAGAAAACTACAGTAAGGCCAAGACAATAGGAGCAAGCCCAAGACAACTGGAGCAAGGCCAAGACAAATGGAGCAAGTCAAAGAGAACCGGAGCAAGGCCAAGACAGCTGGGGCAAGCCCAAGACAACTCAAGCAAGCCCAAGCCAACTGGAGCAAGGCCAAGACAACTCGAGCAAGGCAAAGACATCTTGAGCAAAGCCAAGACAACAGGAGCAAGGCCAAGACAACTGGAGCAAGGTCAAGACAACTGGAGCAAGCCCAAGATAGCTGGAGCACGGCCAAGACAATTGGAGCAAGGCCAAGACAACAGGAGCAAGGCCAAGACAGCTGGAGCAAGCCCACGACAACTGGAGCAAGGCCAAGACAACAGGAGGAAGCCCAAGATAACTGGAGCAAGGCCAAGACAACTGGAGCAAGGTCAAGACAACTAGAGCAAGCCCAAGACAACTTGACCAAGCCCAAGACAACTGGGGCGAGCCCAAGACAACTAGAGCAAGGCTAAGAGAACTGGAGCAAGGCCAAGACAACTGGAGAAAGACCAAAACAACTGGAGAAAGGCGAAGACAACTTGAGCAAGGGCAAGACATCTGGAGCAAGGTCAAGACAACTAGAGCAAGCCCAAGACAACTGGAGCAAGACCAAGACAACTGGAGCAAGGTTAAGACAACTAGAGGAAGCCCAAGACAACTGGAGCAAGCCCAAGACAACTGGAGCAAGCCCAAGACAACTGGAACAAGGCTGAGACAACTGCAGCAAGAACAAGACAATTGGAACAAGACCAAGACAACTGGAGCAATGCCAAGACAACTGGAGCAAGGCCAAAGCACCTGGAGCAAGCCCAAGACAACTGGAGCAAGGCCAAGAGAACTGGAGCAAGGCCAAAAGAACTGGAGCAAACCCAAGACACCTGGAGCAAGGCCAAGACAGCTGGAGCATGTCCAAGACAACCAGAGCAAGGTCAAGCAAACTGGAGCAAGCCCAAGACAACTGGAGCAAGGCCAAACCAATTTCAGCAAGGCCAAGACAAGTGGAGCAAGGCCAAGACAGCTGGAGCAAGCCCAAAACAACTTGAGCAAGGCCAAGACAGCTTGGGCAAGCCCAAGACAACTGGAGCAACACCAAGAAAACGGGAGCAAGGCCAAGAAAACTGGAGCAAGGTCAAGACAACTGGAGAAAGCCCAAGAAAACAATAGCAAGGCCAAGACAACAGGAGCAAGCCCAAGACAACTGGAGCAAGACCAAGACAAATGCAGCAAGGCAAAGACAATTGGAGCAAGGCCAAGAAAGCTGGAGCAGGCCCAAGACAACTGGAGCCAGCCCAAGACAACTGGATCAAGGCCAAGAGAACTGGAGCAAGTACAGGACAACTGGAGCAAGCCCAAGACTACTGGAGCAAGGCCAAGACAACTGGAGGAAGCATGCGATAACTGGAGCAAGACCTAGACAACTGGAGCAAGGCCAAGACAACTGGAGCAAGCCCAAGACAACTGGAGCAAGCCCAGCACAGCTGGAGCAAGCCCAAGACAACGGTAGGAAGGCTAAGACAACTAGAGCAAGGCCAAGACAACTGGAACAAGGCCAAGACAACTGCAGCAAGCCCAAGACAACTGGAGCAAGGCTGAGACAACTGGAGCAAGCAGACGACAACTGGAGTAAGGCCAAGACAACTGGAGCAAGGGCAAGGCAACTGGAGCAAGGCCAAAGCAACTGGAGCAAGCCCAAGACAACTGGAGGGCCAAGAGAACTTGAGCAAGGCCAAGACAACTGGAGCAAGCCCAAGACAACTGGAGCAAGTCCAATTCAGCTGGAGCAAGGCCAAGTCAACCTGACCAAGGTCAAGACAACTGGAGCAAGCCCAAGACAATTGGAGCAAGGCCAGGACAATTGGAGCAAGGCCAAGACAACTGGAGCAAGCCCAAGACAACTGGAGCAAG
>SZWC01000961.1:279978-290376 GCA_023375785.1 Penium margaritaceum
ATGGCACTGCGTCACGGCCATGGTGACCGCACATGGCACTGCGTCACGGCCATGGTGACCGCACATGGCACTGCGTCATCGTGTTCATCAGTGGCCAGAGCTGCCTTCGTCTGTAGGGACCCATCATGCTGTCTGGTACCAACTCCTTTTCTTTCCCCTCATTCTTCTTTTCCCTCGAAAGAGGTCAGCGAGCATGTGGCCATGCATGTGCAAGCGTCAGTTTGTCCGCCTTCTCCATGCAGCCGTGCTTGCATTCATCCATGTGCATTTTGCATGTGCATGCATGCAGGGCACCAGTCCTCATGAAGGTATGGTGAGCATGGAAGGTCTTCACATGCCATGATTTCACATGCACCGTGCACGCTCATTCATGCAGACATGGAGAGCTCATCGCACACGTGCATGCACCCAAGCTGGAACCACCAGACCTGTGCATGCAGGCGTTAAGATTGAGGCGAACCTTTCACATGCATGGCTGAACATTTTTCACATGCATGGCTGAACATTTCTCACATGCATGCACCAAATGTGCACACAGGCACAAAGTGAGCTGTTTTTTTTTTTTTTGTGATTTTCCATTCCCACATACATGCAACAAACGCATACGCACACACACATGATGCATTCACATGCGCAGGCATCAAGAGTGTGGGAGGACGCCGACGAGGGGACCAACACGTTCACCTGCATGTGGAAGTGCCAACGTACGCATCTCAGCCACCCCCTTGCACCCTCTTTCCCTCGTCTCCTCCTCTGCTCCCCTTTCCCGTTCCGTTTCCGTGAAGCCTATGCAGGTGATGACATGTTGACAGTAGCTTTAGAAGGGCTTCATGAAAAATGATTCTTTCTTGGGCAACATGTACCCAACTAAATTCTGAGTTTTTCACAGGTGACTGGCCCATACTCCGAAAAAATCTCTCGGGGAACGCATGGACAAGTGGCATGATATCACCTTACCATCTCCTCCCAGTCTTTACTTTTTATCCTTTTCTTCCTTGCGTGGTTTGTGTGCAGGAAGCTGACGCCGAGGCAGGAGGAGCTCATTCACGAGCTCGCACGCATCGAAGCAGGTGAAGACGAAGGCACGGCAGCAGAAAAGAAGGATGGGAAACGCAGCAAGGACACTAAAGCAAGTACAACAGACGACCAAGACGGCGAACCAGCTGCTGCTGCAGGATCGTCGTCCTGGTGGTGACGACTTGCATCGTCCTGCGGCTCCTGCATTCCTTCCCTACCATCTCGCCGCATTGGTTGGGACGGGTGGTGGAAGGAGACCACAGCGATACGACATGAGCTGAAGGCAGCAGAGAAGTAGGTTGCAAGAGGAGCCATTGATCTTGTGCAGCAAGGTCAACTGGAGGCATGATGCTGCGATCATCGCGGGAGTAAGGCACTGAGGTGTTCTTCAAGCAAGCTGCTGCCCACTGCTTGACAGCAAAGCTCTCAGATTCTGCAGCTGTTGAGTGTAAAGACAGCCTATTCTCTTGTCTGAGTGGTAGCTTTTGGGTGCACCTTTGCTGTAAGAAAACTCTTCAGAGTCTGAAGGGGGAGGAAATGTGCAGGTGGCTAAGAAGCAGAAAAGTGGATGTGGCTCCATGATGGACAGAGTGGGCAACCCATGGCAAATGTCGTCGATGTATTCAACATGGAACGTGAAGTGCTAGATGGAGGTTTCAACAGCAGCTAGTAGAGTTGCAAGTTCTCATTTTCTGACAGAGGTCACAGCAAGGCGCGATAAATAACTAGTGTACCGGTCTAAGGAAGTTGATAGTGCTGATATTTTGTGAGGCATGCTCTAATGTGTGTACATTCTACTAATTCATGTTGTCCTATATGGCTTGTTCTTGCACATAATGAGATAGGGAATGGGTGATGTTTTGTTTGGAAGGCCAAGGTCACAATTATACCCATAAGTCCTAACCCTATGCACAACAGAGCATGGGCTTCCTCGGCACTATTTATCATAAAATGTCGCCAACACGCAATTAAGACGGTAGCATGTCTTCATCGAAACCTATGACATTCTGGTATGCATGTCAAACTTGCATGGGTGGGTGTACCATCATCTTCGCTAAATCATATAACTGTGCATACAATTCCTCTTTGAAGTGCTTAGTGCATGAATGCCTCTTACGCATTCAATATGTACCACAACTTTGGTTTAAGCTTCATCGCGTATTCTTGCTTGAGATTTCCGTGTGGTCTTCCAATTCTCTCTGAACGACCGACACACATGTATTGTTTACTTGGTTGCTGAACATGTAGTTCATAGAGCTTCTACCAGAGGCAACGCTATGAAGTCTATGATTTGGGCGAATTGAACAGTACATGGGTGCGACTATTACAAAGCACCACGACATTCAAGTGTGAAGCCCTCAACAAAAAGTTACGGGTGAAGTGTTGTAGATAGTTTCAAATGCTCCTCTTTGAGCCTTTGGTGACACAATCCTTTCGGTTACCGCCCCATCAGGCATGAAAACCGTCTGCTGAAGGATCCCTGATTTGGAATACTAGTATCGTCCCAATTAATCATTCGATTGACAAAAATCATTCGTATTGATTCTGGCCTCATATGATGCTCTGCCGGGGGGGGGTGGGGGGGGGGAGGAGGTTGGGGGTGGGATTAAACTCCTTGGAGACTCCGGTGTTGAGTCCCCGGGGCATCAGCCTGTTGCAAAAGGGGTTCAAGGAAAATATTATTGAAGGTGCTCGTTTGGGAATGTTTCGTTTGTCGATGCGCCACGGAGCGTGTCGGCTGACCTGTCCGTGGTGCAGTCCGTAGTGGCGCGAGACAGCGGGACAGCGAGACAGCGTCGTGAAGGTGACGAGAGGATACATGAGCAAGGCGGACAATCGTGAAGCAACTGTCATGCCGGCCAGGCACGCTAGCGGCCGGACATTTCCTGGCGCGAAAGGCAAGGTCAGCTGTCACGATTGTCGCGAGGCGAAGAAGAAGCAGGACGGAAACTTGGCAATGGATCGGTGCCAGTTGGACTAATGATGCATGTTATCATTGCGCATCTTAAGCAACGAAAATATTCGTCGGAAAAAAATGCAACCACCGAATATCATTGTACGGAGAAGCCCTTCGTTACTTGCGGCGGACAAGAGGGAAAGCACGGAAAAAGTTTTCGTACTATAGGGGACATGCAAGAAGTGCAGCAACAACCCATAATGCAAGTGAAAATCATGTCATACATTCCAATTTGAAAGTGAAGGGTGATACGTTTTACATTGAACCCAATAGGTTCAGCGACTTCCGGTGGTCTAAAGTGTTGGATTTTCATCGACAAACGCAATTAGTTTTCCGCTGCGATGGAAAACTTCATGCATGTCGAGGAAGAACGAACAACAACCTTTCTGTCAACACTGGAATGTATCGGCGCGCAATTTCCGCAAAGACGTCCACGTTCCGCCACGACCTCACCATATTCGCAAAGACGAACAATATCCCGCAGGACGCCTAGGATCGATACGTAGGCATCCGCAACGATGATTTGTTAGCTCGCACGTCAGAAATTTTCCACAAAGACCAATGAAATCTGCAAAGACGCCCCCTTCCTTCCAAGCCAGATGCATGACGAAACGGTGCATGCAGGACGACAAGGTTGTAATACCTAGGTGTCTGCCACGACGCTTAGTTTCCGTGAGGACGACAAACATCCATGAAGACGCCATATTTTCCTTTCACACGTCAACACGGCGAAAACGGTTTCTGCTAGGGCACGTGCCAATGCTGCGTCGACGATACGCTGCCTGGACCATGTTCAAACATTCCGCTGAGACGACGCGGTGTGTCAAAGCGTGTATCCGCAACGACGTCCTAGATCCGCAAAGACGACACGTTTCCGCGAAGACAAAACATCGTCACAAATAATATCGTCTGCGCGAAGACATTGCATGTATACCTCAAGCAGTGTCACAAGGAGACTTGCCGCCACGACGAGACCTTCCGCCAAGACGACCGATCTTCGCACTGACAACGCGCTTTTGTGCGCTTTTTTTTCATTCGTGACATGAACATCACAAACACCATGCATGATCTTTTCCGCGTCATCGTTGTCATTGCTGTCAAAGCAAATCCACCAAGGCGGTAGCGCTTCCGCAACGACATCGTCATGCTGCTCTGATGACAGAAGATTCGCGCGGACGACACGCTTCTAGTACGGCAGCGTTTTTCAACACAACGACATTCCACAAAGACGTGCTACTTCTGCAAGGACGACGCGGCGCCGCGAAGACAACGATTTATCATACCTATGATCGTCTGCACGAAAGCACTCCACGTGAGGTTCAGCCAGCCCATCAATTGTCTGCAGCGACGTCTGCACAAAAGCACTCCCGAAGACGACGCACTTCCGGTAGGAAAGCATTCTTCCGCAACGACATGTTCCGCCAAGACGACCATTTTCCGCGCCGACGACGTGCTTCCGCGTAGACTGCATTTTTCTATCCGTAGCATCAACAACGTGAACACGATGCATGAACTTTTCCGCGTCATCGTTGCAATCGCTGCGAAAGGACATCCACCAGGACGGCAGCGCTTCCGCTACGACAACGTCATGCTGCTTCGTTGACAGATGATCTGCACCGACGACACGCTTCCAGTAAGACAGCGTTTTGGAACACAACGACATTCCACAACGACGTCCGAGTTCTGCGAAGACGACGCGGCGCCGCGAAGACTACGATTTTTCATAACTTTTGTCGTCTGTACGAAGAAACTCTGTCTGCTGCGAAGGTTCAGCCCATCTCTTGTCTGCTGCTACGTCACAGAGTGTCACGAAGACGACGCGCCTCCAGTAGGACAACATTTTTACGAAAACAGACGTTCCGCCAAGACAATCCATTTCCGCAACGACAACGCGCTTCCACGCGGACGGCGTTTTTCGATCCATAGCGTCAACAACGCGAACAGGATCCATGAACATTTCCGCGTCATTGTTGTCATCGCTGCGAAAGCACATCCACAAAGACGGTAGCGCTTCTGCGAAGACAACGACATGCTGCATCGATTGTGTGACTCCGCTGGGTTGATTGTTTTCGAATGTAACAGATGTCTTTCGGGACTCTGCGCAACACAGCAGTTCCGCGAAGACGAGTCCCAACCGTCAGAGCGGTGCCGCGCTCAAGGACTCACTCTGCACAGGTTATTTCCGTAGTCGCCTGTGTTAGTTCTTTAGTCTGCGCCATTCTTTCCACTCGAGTTTTCGCTCCAAGCACGCTTCGGCGTGCTTGGACTTAGTTGTAGCCATGTTTCAGCAGTGAGCAACATCGGCATTCTCTTCTCAGAAGGCTGACGCCGACCGTGGTAGCTCTGCAGGAAGCCAAGTCCCTCAACCGCAAGGGTCTTTTTTCCCGACTTTCCCGGAGCAGTCGTTCCCGGCGAATAGCGCCGTGTACTCGCAGTTCTCCGTTCCACCTCCGCCGAGCGCTTCAGATCCACGCCAGCAGTTCGGTGCTGCCCCGCCCCCCCCGTTCGCGGTGACTCCTCAGGTCGCCGCGTCCCTTTTGAACTCTTACTTACGGTCGACTGCAGTGCCAGTGAATGCTGCCGCATCTTTTTGTCCGCCAGTTCTTGGAACGCAGCAGAACGTTCCCGGTAGTCAACTAGTTCCGTCCATCTCGCAGCTGAATGCCTGCGCCGGTGGCCAGCAGGGGCAATTTTCGCGCGGACAGCCGGCCCAGCGCCCCCAACTGAACATGAGCGACGACTTTGTGGACCCCAGTCTCAGTAAGTGAATATGAATTTTACGTTTTTAAACACTGCCTCTAGGAAAAGAAGCAGTCTAATGTAAACCAATGTGCAAATTTGCAGACTTGAGCCAGTTGGCAATCGAAGCTGATGTTTGGGTACGGAAGCATCAAGGAAAATCCTTTTGCATTGGTTACGCCCGCTGGAGAAGCGCGAAGAAATTTTTGCTGTTTCTGAACTGTGGTGAAAATTCCGGAACTTGGACGGACATGCTGAAGTTTGAGAGGGTCAGTCCGTCAACGCTGTGGCTGTTAAAACAAGTTCGCCGAGCACAGCACCTCATTCGAGGTGCAAAGGAGGGCAAAAAGACTCTGTTGCCGAATGTTACAATCGACATTGAAGCCTTCTTCACCCTCCCATGGGTTATGCTCAACCCGTACAAGAAGCTTGAATCGAAACTCTGTGACTTCCTGATTCAAGACGGCCTGGAAGAAGGAAAAGACATTACGAGGCCCACTTACCGTTCCTATCTGAACTGCGAAGTGGTCAGCCACTTCAAAAGATGGAAGCAGTCGGTAAGTGTTTGGACGCATTTTTCGGTTTATCACCGTTCAATTCTTTTTTTATTCTAACATTGTCTTAACACCGAAATTCGTGTAGAAACTCAAAAAGAGTCAAAGAAAGATTCTCAGGAGCAACAGGATGAGACTTGCAGATTCAGACTCAGGACACTCGGAGGTAAGGCTCGTTTTCGCAATTTCAAAATCAACCAGTAGAATTTCTTAAGAGAAAACTGTTTTTCTTCGCAGGACGATGCCATCGAAGCTGATTCCGACGATGATGAAGATGCTGATGAAGATGTGCAGTTGCTTGAAGGTAGACAACGAAATCGTGTTACAAGGAGAGCTACCGCCGCTGCTGCAGCATCGAGTCTCAACGTTAACTCCGATACTGTCGGGAGTGCTGATACCGGGACCACAGCTAAGACAGCAAAACATGGGACAGGAAGAACAGCAACTTCAGTAAGAACTGGAAGAACAGCAACAACTGACAGATCAGGCAGAGTCCAACGGTCGGCCAGAATGGTTCGAACTAGTGGCACAACTGGTGCTGCCGCAGTTGGTGCGACTGGTGAAACTGGAACCTCCGGTGTTACTGGTGCTTGTGTGGGTGAAACTGGTGTGGCTGCTGGTATTGGTGGAGCTCTTGGGGAGGATGGGGGAGGTCGGGCGGCCAAGTTGGATGGTGCTAAAGGGGTGGTTGGGATCGGTGGGGCAATTCGGAACGTCGAGGAAGCATCGTCCGGCGGCGATGTTGGGATTGCTGGGGTTTCTGGGGTCGCCAGAGCTGGTGGGATTGGTGGTGCTGACGAAACTGATGCTACTGTTGGTTCAGCCGGGGCTATCGGGACCTGTCTGGGTGGTGGGACCGGTGGCGATGTTTGGAGAACGGAAGAGAGTCATGCCCAGCCTGTCGGGATGAGTCAGGATGTAGGTGCAGCCGTGCCGACGTCTGTGTCTCGTGCGGTTGACTCCACAACCGTCGCAGCCGGTGCGCCTTGTTCAACTGGGGTACCAGGTACGACTGGAATGTATCAGGCTGATGATTTGAATGGTTCCGGGGCTGGATCTGCCGGGTTTGACGGGACGGGCGTGATGAACATGACTGGGCTACTGAACGGCACAGTTGAGCCGGAAGAAGCTGTCGGGCCGCAAGTTACTGGAGGAGGTGGGTTGAATGGGCCAGGTACGATAGGCTCGAAAGAGGCAGAAGGTGACCTGCCTGGTGGTTTGAATGGAAAGGGTGCGGCTAGTGAACAGAACGGGTCTGGAGAACAGGATGGATCACCGAAAGGAGATGCTACCCACAAGACGGCGCAGACCGATGAACGGGGCAACGCCTCAGGCGTAAGCGTTCCTGGTCAGCCTGACAACGTGGTAAGTTTATACCCGTATTTTTTCTTTGTTCTACAATACAAAAATAAACTCTAATGAATTTCTACCGCCGTTCGCAGGTTCTACAGGATTTTGCGAACCGGATATTCAACTCTGACTCCGCGCCAAAAGAGACGCTCTCTGTGGAAGACTATCCTGAATGTGCTGGTAAACAGAGGTCGGATGATCAACTGCTGGTGGATATACCCTTTGACATCTGTGAAGATCCTTTCAAGGAGATGGATGACATCATCGAAGACGCGGACCATGCAATTGAGCAGCTGGCTACGAATTTCAAAGCGTGGACAAAAAGTATGAGGCGAATCGTGTCACGTGGCAAGCATCTCAAGAACAAAGGTAAGCGACCAATAAACTTGTCCAACGTTTATGTCAATGATTTGGACATGTGCTTAAAGTACTGTTTTACTTGGTGCAGATCCGATGCTGAGTGGGGAGTGGGCAAAAAAGTGGGCGGAGACCAACGAGAAGGCCAAGGTGAGATTCACATATTGTAAATATGTGTTCAGGATGCCACTTCTTTTTACATGGCTCTTTCATTTTGTACAATATGGAACGTAAGCAATATATTTACTTTGCTCTTTCATTTTGCAGGTAGTATTCGACGCTGTCAAAGATTCGGCTGATGCAATGGGGACAATGAAAGCAGATGAAACTACCGCGAGCGAACCAACAGTTCCTGCAAAAAAGTGAGTAGCAGTGTCTGTCAAATCCAACTTATGTCAATTCCATTCTTTGTCAATGCCATAACTGATACATGTCCATTGACTTGCAGGGAAGGATGTTAGTGCAACACCCATTGCGGCAAGAACTCGGCAGAAGCATCCTCTGGATGAAGAGAAGACGTCGAAGAGAGGGCGGAAGAAGAAGGGTGATGATTGAAAGGGTGGAAACAGTAGATTGATGATTGACATTTACACCGGAAGAGTGGATTGATGATTCAAGTTGACACTTGGCAGAAGTTAACTCTGGATAGTCAATGTTGATATGAAGATCAATATTGGTGTACAATATAGTTTGTAGCCTGTAGCCTGTACATATCTGCTAAACAATAGTTTGTAAATAAATGTCAAACCATGCAATCGGCATTGTACCTGGCAAGTACTCAAATTGGCCTTAAGGTGATTGCCGATGGAAGTGTATTATGAAGTCGTAGCTGTTGCACCATTCGTGTTCAATTCGTCCTTTTTACTGTAGAGTTGTGTTCCAAAATATGTACTATGAACATTACAAAGCAATGTAGAAGAAAAGGAATAGTTACAAAAGAACAGTTTAAAACTTGTGTTAATGGAATGTTATCTACAAACCAGTACAAAAGTTCTTGGGTTGGTTGGTACTTGGGTTGGTTGGTACTTGGTAGTCCAAATATTCCATTATCTACAAACCAGTACAAAACCATGGATCTATCCTTTTCAAACCAGTACAAAAGGATAGATCCATGGTTTGAAGATAACCAAATGTTCTTGGGTTGGTTGGTACTTGGGTTGGTTGGTACTTGGTAGTCCAAATATTCCACCCAAGAAGCAACCCAAGTAGTATCCAACCTACGTACCGACCAGCCCAAGTACCAAACTAAGTACCAACCGACCATTGATTTGCTACCCAATTACCAAGTAATTGGGTAGCAACTCAAGTATCAACCAACAAGTACCAACTAACCCGATGGCCAACCAACCCAAGTATCAACCCAAGTACCAACCAACCAACCCAAGTACCAACCAACTCAAGTATGAACCCAAGTACCAACCAACCCAAGTACCAACTCAAGTACCAACCAACCCAAGTACCAACCAACCCAAAAACATTTGGACATTAGCACAATCATTTCTGTCAGTGTATAAACATATGTGGCGTACGCAAGTGTTTGTTAATTGGTGATGTTGGCTACATTTGTACATAAGCTCCATTCTGTTGTCCATGTCACTGTGTTGCATAACATGTAATACATATAGGCCATTGGTGGTAATTATTCTATTTTTGAAATGAAACATTGATAGCACATGACATGGAAGGAGGCTTTTAAAAATATGTAACATCACATGTTAGTCATCATGAGGAGTCTGAACATTATGAGCATTCCGCACAAATTCATCTACCTCTTCCTCAGGGATAAATCCGTAGATTTCATCCTTGTTCTTCCGGAAGTTCCAGTAAGTAAAGATTAATCGAGTCATCTCCATCATGTTCTCCATCCGATACATCAGCGTTTGGAGAGTAAATCGTCGGATGAACCCATTCATCTGTTCATTTGTTGATGTGTTCACACCTGCATCGAACACCATTTCAAAGAGTGTCACAAATTCCTAAATAAAGCACGATGAATGGAGGAAAACATTTGGATGAATAACATACCTGATAGGTGGCTATACAAGTCAGGGCTGAACGCTGGAGAGCAGGTATGCTTTGCACTCTCCATGTGGCCGAAGTGAAATCGATCAAATAAGAATCTTGTTGTCTTCAGAAGATGGGGACATCGACCTAGGCAATACGTGTGCAGTTTACACGCATTGTCATAGAAAATGAATTTTGGACGGTTGTGGTTGTCAAACCGTGTCAAAAGTGTGGTAAAAAAATCGTTTGGAGATTCACCAGCTACCATGACATGGAATCCATAAATTATGAGGTGTGGACACACGACTGTGAAGATGCCAGTGGTGCGATGACTTGCCTCAGCACTTGCAGAGTCGTTGGCATCACACTTCAAGTCATCTTTTGCATGCAGACTTTTCCCATCTTCATTCTCGAGATGTC
>SZWC01000961.1:292269-306496 GCA_023375785.1 Penium margaritaceum
CAATGATTATAAATATGTACCATAGACCATGTTATGTCGACGTTTATCCCAACCAGACAAACATGGAGTACAAGCATGGACGAATGACACAATGAAGATAAGCTCACATGAACAATATGGAAAGAAGAAAACATGGAGTACAATCATAGACGAATGAGACAATGGAGACATATTGCAAAGGAGAAGAGGGTGGGAAGAGGGGGTAATGGGGGGGGGAGGTGGTAGTGATGGAAAGAGAAGCCCACGCAGTCTAGAGGTCCTTGGAAGGGAATAGAAGCTGGAGGGCAACACCACTGTACATGTCTAGAGATGGCCAAACTCTACATTGAAGTTGAGCCCATTTGGGGGAGGACAAGAGGAGATAATGGTGGGGAAGAATCGCCCATAGTCTAGAGTGTCCTTGGAGCGAACAGGAAGATTGGGAGACCACCACCCTATATGCTTGAAGTTGGCACCCATGGAGGAAGGGATGTGCTAGGCATACCTTGACAAGGTTCTCTACTCTTATGGAAGCACTTGTTCGCGTCGGGAGCCGCCCGGCGTAAGAGTGCTTGCACGTTCTGCAAAGGCATATATGCTCCGGGAAGACACGGTTGTGGCAAAGAACCGTGGAACGGTGTGGAAAGGATTCAACCGCGCGGATGTGCAACGACGCGGCATGCACCTGTCTTCGTGGAAATGGTCATCGTGACAGAAAAGTGTAATCGATGCAAGTTGAGCTGAACTTCGTGGCGCAGTTCTAACCTCGCGGAAAACCCTAATGGCGTGAAATTCTAACATCCTCGTGGAAATGGAGGAGGCTTCCACTCTTACGAAACGTCGGTGACAACGCGTAACAAGGAGGATACATACACACGTTCGTGAATGTCCGAACGGTGTGGAAAACTTCTTCGTGGAAAACTTCGTCGGCGTAGCAAAACGTCAACCGTGCAGAAAGTCAGTAACGTTGCGAAAGAGGCTGATGTAAAGCCATGGATCTGCGCGGAAACTTTTGCACCGCCTTTATGAACGATGCAGAATCGTCCTTGTGGAAACTTCCGTCGGCGTGGAACACTTTCAACCGCGCGGAACAATGCCAATGTTGCAGAAGACACTGATATACAATAGTGTATCCGCGCGGAACCGCTCCATCCTCGCAGAAGACATGAACGTTGCGGAATCGTCCTTCTGAAAACTTCCGTCGGCGTGGAATACTTTCAACCGTGCAAAAAAGTTTCAACGTTACAGAAGAGATCAATACACAATAGTGTATGCGCGCGGAACCGCTCAATCCTCGCGGAAAGACATGAACGTTGCAGAATGAATGAATTGCGTGCTTACGTTGCGTCGACATGAACGCCTAGCGAGAGTAACAACACAAACATAACGTGTAATGCGAACGGTGCGGAAGGTGTCCTGATGGAAACTTGCGTCGGCGTGGAAATCATTCAACCACGCGGAACAACGTTAACGTTGCAGAAGCGTCCTTGTGGAAACTTCCGTCGGCGAGGAAAACTTGCAACCATGCGAAAACATGTCAACATTGCAGAAAAGACTGATATACAATACTGTATCCGCACGGAATCACTCAATCCTCGCGGAAAGATATTAACTTTGTAGAATCGTCCTTGTGGAAACTACCGTCGGCGTGGGAAACTTTCTACCGCGCGGAAACATGTCAACGTTGTAGAAGAGACTGATATAGAATAGTGTATCCGCGCGCAATCACTCAATCCTCGCAGAAAGATAAGAACATTGCAGAATCGTCCTTATGGAAACTACCGTCAGCGTGGAAAACTTTCAACCGCGCGGAAACATGTCAACGTTGCAGAAGAGACTGATATAGAAAAGTGTATCCGCGCGGAATCACTCAATCCTCTCGAAAAAACATGAACTTTGCAGACTCGTCCTTGTGGAAAATTCCTTCGGCGTGGAAAACTTACAACCGCGCGGAAACATGTCAACGTTGCAAAAGCGTCGGTGTGGAAAAATTTCAACCGCGTGGAAATAAGTGAACATTTCGCAACCCATGCTGCAGAATGAGGTGAACCCGAATGAAAACTGGTTGAATTTTGCAGGAGACGCCAAAGCATGCCTAAAGGAGCACAATATGAAACAATGAAATACACCTGGGTATATGGGAAACAGATCGACGTAACCAGGGTCAATCGAAAAATTAACCTGGGTAAATTAACTACACCTAAGTAAAATACACTGTGGATTCCGTTCAATAAATTTTCCCATGGCATTTTTTTGACAAGCCCAGGTGTTGTGTGCGCACCCACTGTTCTTTTGGTGCGGTCGACGGAACCAGGGCCAATACTAAACAGATCGACGAGCCGTAAAATGTTCCTGGTAGCCCTACACAATCCCTAATACACTGTGGATTCCGTTCTAAAAAATTTCCCATGGCATTTTTTTGACAAGCCCAGGTTTTGTGTGCGCACCCAATGTTCTTTCGGTGCAGTCGACGGAACCAGGGCCAATACTAAACAGATCGACGAGCCGTAAAATGTTCCTGGTAGCCCTACACAATCCCTAATACACTGTGGATACCGTTCAATAAATTTTCCCATGGCATTTTTTTGACAAGCCCAGGTGCTATGTGCGCACCCACTGTTGTTTCGGTGCGGTCGACGGAACCAGGGCCAATACTAAACAGATCGGCGAGCCGTAAAATGTTCCTGGTAGCCCTACACAACCCCTAATACACTGTGGATTCCGTTCAAAAAAAATTCCCATGGCATTTTTTTGACAAGCCCAGGTGCTGTGTGCGCACCCAATGTTCGTTCGGTCCAGTCGACGGAACTAGGGCCAATACTAAACAGATCGACGAGCCGTAAAATGTTCCTGGTAGCCCTACACAATCCCTAATACACTGTGGATACCATTTAATAATTTTTCCCCATGGCATTTTTTGACAAGCCCAGGTGCTGTGTGCGCACCCACTGTTCTTTCGGTGCGGTCGACGGAACCCTAGTTAATACTAAACAGATCGAAGAGCTGTAAAAAGTTCTTGGTATCCCTACACAATCCCTAATACACTGTGGATTTCGTTTAATAAATTTTCTCATGGCATTTTTTTGACAAGCCCAGGTGCTGTGTGCGCACCCACTGTTCTTTCGGTGCGGTCGACGGAACCAGGGCCAATACTAAACAGATCGACAAGCCGTAAAATGTTCCTGGTAGCCCTACACAATCCATAATACACTGTGGATTCCGTTCAATAAATTTTCCCATGGAATTTTTTTGACAAGCCCAAGTGTTGTGTGCGCACCCACTATTCTTTCGGTGCATACGACGAAACCAGGGCCAATACTGAACAGATCGACGAGCCGTAAAATGTTTCTGGTAGCCCTACACAATCCCTAATACAATGTGGATACTGTTCAATAAATTTTCCCATGGCATTTTTTTGACAAGCCCAGGTGCTGTGTGCACACCCACTGTTCTGTCGATGCGGTCGACAGAAGCAGGGTCAATACTAAACAGATCGACGAGCCGTAAAACGTTCCTGGTAGCCCTACACAATCCCTAATACACTGTGGATTCCGTTTAATAAATTTTCTCATGGCATTTTTTTGACAAGCCCAGGTGCTGTGTGCGCACCCACTGTTCTTTCCGTGCGGTCGACGGAACCAAGGCCAATACTAAACAGATCGACGAGCCGTAAAATGTTCCTGGTAGCCCTACACAATCCCTAATACACTGTGGATTCCGTTCAATAAATGTTCCCATGGCATTTTTTTGACAAGCCCAGGTGCTGTGTGCGCACCCACTGTTCTTTGGGTGCGGTCGACGGAACTAGGGTTAATACTAAACAGATCGACGAGCCGTAAGACGTTCCTGGTAGCCCTACACAATCCCTATTACACTGTGGATTCCGTTCAATTAATTTTCTCATGGCATTTTTTTGACAAGCCCAGGTGCTGTGTACGCACCCACTGTTCTTTCAGTGCGGTCGACGGAACCAGGGCCAATACTAAACAGATCGACGAGCCGTAAAATTTTTCTAGTAGCCCTACACAATCCCTAATAGACTGTGGATTCCGTTCAATAAATTTTCCCATGGCATTTTTTGACAAGCCCAGGTGCTGTGTACGCACCCACTGTTCTTTCGGTGCGGTCGACGGAACCAGGGCCAATACTGAACAGATGGACGAGCCGTAAAATGTTCCTGGTAGCCTTACACAATCCCTAATACACTGTGGATTACGTTCCATAAATTTTCCCATGGAATTTTTTTGACAAGCCCAGGTGTTGTGTGCGCACCCACTATTCTTTCGGTGCGGTTGACGGAACCTGGGCCAATACTAAACAGATCGACGAGCCGTAAAATGTTCCTAGTAGCCCTACACAATCCTTAATACGCAGTGGATTCCGTTCAATATATTTTCCCATGGCATTTTTTTGACAAGCACAGGTGCTGTGTGCGCACCCATTGTTCTTTCGGTGCGGTCGACGGAACCAGGGACAATACTAAACAGATCGACGAGCCGTAAAATGTTCCTGGTAGCCCTACACAATGCCTAATACACTGTGGATTCCGTTCCATAAATTTTCCCATGGCATTTTTTTGACAAGCCCAGGTGCTGTGTGCGCACCCATTGTTCTTTCGGTGGGGTCGACGGAACCAGGGCGAATACTAAACAGATCGACGAGCCGTAAAATGTTCCTAGTAGCCCTACACAATCCTTAATACGCAGTGGATTCCGTTCCATATATTTTCCCATGGCATTTTTTTGACAATCCCACGTGAAGTGTGCGCACCCACTGTTCTTTTGGTGCGGTCGACGGACCCAGGGTCAATACTAAACAGATCGACGAGCCGTAACATGTTCCTGGTAGCCCTAGACAATCCTTAATACACTGTAAATTCCGTTCAATAAATTTTCCCATGGCATTTTTTTGACAAGCCCACGTGCTCTGTGCGCACCCACTGTTCTTTCCATGGGGTCGACAGAACCAGGGCGAATACTAAACAGATCGACGAGCCGTAAAATGTTCCTGGTAGCCCTACAAAATCCCTAATACACTGTGGATTCCGTTCAATAAATTTTCCCATGGCATTTTTTTGACAAGCCCAGGCGCTGTGTGCGCACCCACTGTTCTTTCAGTGCGGTCGACGGAACCAGGGTGAATACTAAACACATCGACGAGCCGTAAAATGTTCATGGTAGCCCTACACAATCCCTAATACACTTTGGATTCCGTTTAAAAAAATTTCCATGGCATTTTTTGCCAAGCCTAGGTGCTGTGTGCGCACCCACTGTTCTTTCGGTGTGGTCGACGGAACCAGGGTCAATACTAAACAGATCGAAGAGCCGCAAAACGTTCCTGGTAGCCCTACACAATCCCTAATACATTGTGGATTCCGTTCAATAAATTTTCCCATGGCATTTTTTTGACAAGCCCAGGTGCTGTGTGCGCACCCACTATTCTTTCGGTGCGGTCGACGGAACCAGGGCCAATACTAAACAGAACGACGAGCCGTAAATGTTTCTGGAAGCCCTACGCAATCCGTAATACACTGTGGATTCCGTTCAATAAATTTTCCCATGGCATTTTTTTGACAAGCCCAGTTGCTGTGTACGCACCCACTGTTATTTCGGTGCGGTCGACGGAACTTGGGCCAATACTAAACAGATCGACGAGCCGTAAAATGTTCATGGTAGCCCTACACAATCCCTAATACACTGTGGATTCCGTTCCATAAATTTTCCCATAGCATTTTTTTGACAAGCCCAGGTGCTGTGTGCGCACCCACTGTTCTTTCGGTGCGGTTGACGGAACCTGGGCCAATACTAAACAGATCGACGAGCCGTAAAATGTTCCTAGTAGCCCTACACAATCCCTAATACACTGTTGATTCCGTTCAATAAATTTTCCCATGGCATTTTTTTGACAAGCCCAGGTGCTGTGTGCGCGCCCACTGTTCTTTCGGTGCGGTCGACGGAACCTGGGCCAATACTAAACAGATCGACGAGCCGTAACATGTTCCTGGTAGCCCTAGACAATCCTTAATACACTGTGGATTCCGTTCAATAAATTTTCCCATGTCATTCTTTTGACAAGCCCAGGTGCTCTATGCGCACCCACTGTTCTTTCGATGCAGTCGACGGGACCAGGGCCAATACTAAACAAATCGACGAGCCGTAAAATGTTCCTGTTAGCCCTACAAAATCCCTAATACACTGCGGATTCCGTTCAATAAATTTTCCCATGGCATTTTTTTGACAAGCCCAGGTGCTGTGTGCGCACCCACTGTTCTTTGGGTGCGGTCGACGGAACTAGGGTTAATACTAAACAGATCGACGAGCCATAAAACGTTCCTGGTAGCCCTACACAATCCCTACTACACTGTGGATTCCGTTCAATTAATTTTCTCATGGCATTTTTTTGACAAGCCCAGGTGCTGTGTACGCACCCACTGTTCTTTCAATGCGGTCGACGGAACCAGGGCCAATACTAAACAGATCGACGAGCCGTAAAATTTTTCTGGTAGCCCTACACAATCCCTAATAGACTGTGGATTCCGTTCAATAAATTTTCCCATGGCATTTTTTGACAAGCCCAGGTGCTGTGTACGCACCCACTGTTCTTTCGGTGCGGTCGACGGAACCAGGGCCAATACTAAACAGATCGACGAGCCGTAAAATGTTCCTGGTAGCCTTAGAGAATCCCTAATACACTGTGGATTACGTTCCATAAATTTTCCCATGGAATTTTTTTGACAAGCCCAGGTGTTGTGTGCGCACCCACTGTTCTTTCGGTGTGGTTGACGGAACCTGGGCCAATACTAAACAGATCGACGAGCCGTAAAATGTTTCTAGTAGCCCTACACAATCCTTAATACGCTGTGGATTCCGTTCAATAAATTTTCCCATGGCATTTTTTTGACAAGCCCAGGTGTTGTGTGCGCACCCACTGTTCTTTCGGTGCGGTTGACGGAACCAGGGCCAATACTAAACAGATCGACGAGCCGTAAAATGTTCCTGGTAGCCTTAGAGAATCCCTAATACACTGTGGATTACGTTCCATTAATTTTCCCATGGGATTTTTTTGACAAGCCCAGGTGTTGTGTGCGCACCCACTGTTCTTTCGGTGCGGTTGACGGAACCAGGGCCAATACTAAACAGATCGACGAGCCGTAAAATGTTCCTGGTAGCCTTAGAGAATCCCTAATACACTGTGGATTACGTTCCATTAATTTTCCCATGGGATTTTTTTGACAAGCCCAGGTGTTGTGTGCGCACCCACTGTTCTTTCGGTGCGGTTGACGGAACCAGGGCCAATACTAAACAGATCGACGAGCCGTAAAATGTTCCTGGTAGCCTTAGAGAATCCCTAATACACTGTGGATTACGTTCCATTAATTTTCCCATGGGATTTTTTTGACAAGCCCAGGTGTTGTGTGCGCACCCACTGTTCTTTCGGTGCGGTTGACGGAACCAGGGCCAATACTAAACAGATCGACGAGCCGTAAAATGTTTCTAGTAGCCCTACACAATCCTTAATACGCTGTGGATTCCGTTCAATAAATTTTCCCATGGCATTTTTTGACAAGCCCAGGTGCTGTGTACGCACCCACTGTTCTTTCGGTGCGGTCGACGGAACCAGGGCCAATACTAAACAGATCGACGAGCCGTAAAATGTTCCTGGTAGCCTTACACAATCCCTAATACACTGTGGATTACGTCCCATAAATTTTCCCATGGAATGTTTTTGACAAGCCCAGGTGTTTTGTGCGCACCCACTGTTCTTTCGGTGTGGTTGACGGAACCTGGGCCAATACTAAACAGATCGACGAGCCGTAAAATGTTCCTGGTAGCCCTACACAATCCCTAATACACTGTGGATTCCGTTCNATAAATTTTCCCATGGCATTTTTTTGACAAGCCCAGGTGCTGTGTGCGCACCCACTGTTCTTTCGGTGCGGTCGACGGAACCAGGGACAATACTAAACAGATCGACGAGCCGTAAAATGTTCCTGGTAGCCCTACACAATGCCTAATACACTGTGGATTCCGTTCCATAAATTTTCCCATGGCATTTTTTTGACAAGCCCAGGTGCTGTGTGCGCACCCATTGTTCTTTCGGTGCGGTCGACGGAACCAGGGACAATACTAAACAGATCGACGAGCCGTAAAATGTTCCTGGTAGCCCTACACAATCCCTAATACACTGTGGATTACGTCCCATAAATTTTCCCATGGAATGTTTTTGACAAGCCCACGTGATGTGTGCGCACCCACTGTTCTTTTGGTGCGGTCGACGGACCCAGGGTCAATACTAAACAGATCGACGAGCCGTAACATGTTCCTGGTAGCCCTAGACAATCCTTAATACACTGTAAATTCTGTTCAACAAATTTTCCCATGGCATTTTTTTGACAAGCCCAGGTGCTCTGTGCGCACCCACTGTTCTTTCCATGGGGTCGACGGAACCAGGGCGAATACTAAACAGATCGACAAGCCGTAAAATGTTCCTGGTAGCCCTAAAAAATCCCTAATACACTGTGGATTCCGTTCAATAAATTTTCCCATGGCATTTTTTTTACAAGCCCAGGCGCTGTGTGCGCACCCACTGTTCTTTCAGTGCGGTCGACGGAACCAGGGTGAATACTAAACAGATCGACGAGCCGTAAAATGTTCATGGTAGCCCTACACAATCCCTAATACACTTTGGATTCCGTTTAAAAAAATTTCCATGGCATTTTTTGCCAAGCCTAGGTGCTGTGTGCGCACCCACTGTTCTTTCGGTGTGGTCGACGGAACCAGGGTCAATACTAAACAGATCGAAGAGCCGCATAACGTTCCTGGTAGCCCTACACAATCCCTAATACATTGTGGATTCCGTTCAATAAATTTTCCCATGGAATTTTTTTGACAAGCCCAGGTGCTGTGTGCGCACCCACTATTCTTTCGGTGCGGTCGACGGAACCAGGGCCAATACTAAACAGAACGACGAGCCGTAAATGTTTCTGGTAGCCCTACACAATCCGTAATACACTGTGGATTCCGTTCAATAAATTTTCCCATGGCATTTTTTCGACAAGCCCAGTTGCTGTGTACACACCCACTATTATTTCGGTGCGGTCGACGGAACTTGGGCCAATACTAAACAGATCGACGAGCCGTAAAATGTTCATGGTAGCCCTACACAATCCCTAATACACTGTGGATGCCGTTCCATAAATTTTCCCATAGCATTTTTTTGACAAGCCCAGGTGCTGTGTGCGCACCCACTGTTCTTTCGGTGCGGTTGACGGAACTTGGGCCAATACTAAACAGATCGACGAGCCGTAAAATGTTCCTAGTAGCCCTACACAATCCCTAATACACTGTTGATTCCGTTCAATAAATTTTCCCATGGCATTTTTTTGACAAGCCTAGGTGCTGTGTGCGCGCCCACTGTTCTTTCGGTGCGGTCGACGGAACCAGGGACAATGCTAAACAGATCGACGAGCCATAAAATGTTCCTTGTAGCCCTACACAATCCCTAATACACTGTGGATTCCGTTCCATAAATTTTCCCATGGCATTTTTTTGACAATCCCAGGTGTACTGTGCGCACCCACTGTTCTTTCGGTGCGATCGACGGACCCAGGGTCAATACTAAACAGATCGACGAGCCGTAACATGTTCCTGGTAGCCCTAGACAATCCTTAATACACTGTGGATTCCGTTCAATAAATTTTCCCATGTCATTCTTTTGACAAGCCCAGGTGCTCTATGCGCACCCACTGTTCTTTCGATGCAGTCGACGGAACCAGGGCCAATACTAAACAAATCGACGAGCCGTTAAATGTTCCTATTAGCCCTACAAAATCCCTAATACACTGTGGATTCCGTTCAATAAATTTTCCCATGGCATTTTTTTGACAAGCCTAGGTGCTGTGTGCGCACCCACTGTTCTTTCGGTGCGGTCGACGGACCCAGGGTCAATACTAAACAGATCGACGAGCCGTAACATGTTCCTGGTAGCCCTAGACAATCCTTAATACACTGTGGATTCCGTTCAATAAATTTTCCCATGTCATTCTTTTGACAAGCCCAGGTGCTCTATGCGCACCCACTGTTCTTTCGATGCAGTCGACGGAACCAGGGCCAATACTAAACAAATCGACGAGCCGTTAAATGTTCCTATTAGCCCTACAAAATCCCTAATACACTGTGGATTCCGTTCAATAAATTTTCCCATGGCATTTTTTTTACAAGCCCAGGTGCTGTGTGCGCACCCACTGTTCTTTGGGTGCGGTCGACGGAACTAGGGTTAATACTAAACAGATCGACGAGCCATAAAACGTTCTAGGTAGCCCTACACAATCCCTACTACACTGTGGATTCCGTTCAATTAATTTTCTCATGGCATTTTTTTGACAAGCCCAGGTGCTGTGTACGCACCCACTGTTCTTTCAGTGCGGTCGACGGACCCAGGGCCAATACTAAACAAATCAACGATTCGTAAAATGTTCTTGGTAGCCCTACACAATCCCTAATACACTGTGGATTCCGTTCAAAAAAATTTCCCATGGCATTTTTTTGACAAGCCCAGGTGCTGTGTGCGCACCCACTGTTCTTTCGCTGCGGTCGACGGAACCAGGGCCAATACTAAACAGATCGACGAGCCGTAAAATGTTCCTGGTAGCCCTACTCCATCCCTAATACACTGTGGAATCTTTCCATAAATTTTCCCATGGCATTTTTTTGACAAGCCCAGGTGCTGTGTGCGCACCCACTGTTTTTTCGTTGCGGTCGACGAAACTAGGGCCAATACTAAACAGATCGACGAGCCGTAAAATGTTCCTGGTAGCCCTACACAATCCCTAATACATCGTGGATTCCGTTCCATAAATTTCCCATGGCATTTTTTTGACAAGCCCAGGTGCTGTGTGCGCACCCACTGTTCTTTCGGTGAGGTCGACGGAACTAGGGACAATACTAACAGATCGACAAGCCGTAAAATGTTCCCGGTAGCCCTACACAATCCATAATACACTGTGGATTCCGTTCCATAAATTTTCCCATGGCATTTTTTTGACAAGCCCAGGTGCAGTGTGCGCATCCACTGTTCTTTCGGTGCGGTCGACGGACCTAGGGTCAATACTAAACAGATCGACGAGTCGTAAACTGTTCTTGGTAGCCGTAGACAATCCCTAATACATTGTGGATTCTGTTCAATAAATTTTCCCATGGCATTTTTTTGACAAGCCCAGTGCTGTGTGCGCACCCACTGTTCTTTCGGTCCAGTCGACGGAACCAGGGCCAATACTAAACAGATCGACAAGCCGTAAAATATTCTTGGTAGCCTTACACAATCCCTAATACACTGTGGATTCCGTTCAATAAATTTTCCCATGGCATTTTTTTGACAAGCCCAGGTGCTGTGTGCGCACCTAGTGTTCTTTCGGTGCGGTCGACGGACCCAGGGTCAATACTAAACAGATCGACGAGCCGTAAAATGTTCCTGGTAGCCCTACACAATCCCTTATACACTGTGGATTCCGTTCAATAAATTTTCCCATGTCATGTTTTTGACAAGCCCAGGTGCTGTTTGCGCACCCACTGTTCTTTCGGTGCAGTCGACGGAACCATGGCCAATACTAAACAGATCAACGAGCCGTAAAATGTTCCTGGTAGCCCTACACAATCCGTAATACAGTATGGATTCCGTTCAATACATTTTCCCATGGCATTTTTTTGACAAGCCCAGGTGCTGTGTGCGCACCCACTGTTCTTTCGCTGCGGTCGACGGAACCAGGGCCAATACTAAACAGATCAACGAGCCGTAAAATGTTCCTGGTAGCCCTACACAATCCCTAATACACTGTGGAATCGTTCCATAAATTTTCCCATGGATGTTTTTTGACAAGCCTAGGTGCTGTGTGCGCACCCACTGTTTTTTTCGGTGCGGTCGACGAAACTAGGGCCAATACTAAACAGATCGACAAGCCGTAAAATGTTCCTGGTAGCCCTACACAAACCCTAATACGCTGTGGATTTCGTTCAATAAGTTTTCCCATGGCATTTTTTTGACAAGACCAGGTGCTGTGTGCGCACCCACTGTTCTTTTGGTGCGGTCGACGGAACCACGGCTAATACTAAACAGATCGACGAGCCGTAAAATGTTCCTGGTAGCCCTACACAATCCCTAATACATTATGGATTCCGTTCCATAAATTTTCCCATGGGATTTTTTTGACAAGCCCAGGTGCTGTGTGCGCACCCACTGTTCTTTCGGTGCGGTCGACGGACCCAGGGTCAATACTAAACAGATCGACGAGCCGTAAAATGTTCCTTGTAGCCCTACACAATCCCTTATACACTGTGGATTCCGTTCAATAAATTTTCCCATGTCATTTTTTTGACAAGCCGAGGTGCTGTGTGCGCACCCACTGTTCTTTCGGTGCAGTCGACGGAACCATGGCCAATACTAAACAGATCAACGAGCCGTAAAATGTTCCTGGTAGCCCTACACAATCCCTAATACACTATGGATTCCGTTCAATACATTTTCCCATGTCATTTGTTTGTCAAGCCCAGGTGCTGTGTGCGCACCCACTATTCTTTCGGTGCGGTCGACGGAACCAGCGTCAATACTAAACAGATCGACGGGCCGTAAAACGTTCCTGGTATCCCTACACAATCCTTAATACACTCTAGATTCCGTTCAATAAATTTTCTCATGGCATTTTTTTGACAAGCCTAGTGCTGTGTGCGCACCCACTATTCTTTCGGTGCGGTCGACGGAACTAGGGCCAATACTAAACAAATCGACAAGCCGTAAAATGTTCTTGGTAGCCCTACACAATCCCTAATACAATGTGGATTCCATTCCATAAATTTTCCCATGGCATTTTTTTGACAAACCCAGGTGCTGTGTGCACACCCACTGTTCATCCGGTGCGGTCGACGGATCCAGGGCCAATACTAAACAGATCGATGAGCCGTAAAATGTTCCTGGTAGCCCTACATAATCCCTAATACACTGTGGATTTCGTTGAATTAATTTTCCCATGGCATTTGTTTTACAAGCCCAGGTGCTGTGTGCGCACCCGCTGTTGTTTCGGTGTGGTCGAAGAAACTAGGGCCAATGCTAAACAGATTAACGAGCCGTAAAATGTTCCTGGTAGCCCTACACAAACCCTAATACACTGTGGATTCCGTTTAATAAATTTTCCCATGGCATTTTTTTGACAAGACCAGGTTCTGTGTGCGCACCCATCGTTCTTTTGGTGCGGTCGACGGAACCACGACTAATACTAAACAGATTGACGAGCCGTAAAATGTTCCTGGTAGCCCTACACAATCCCTAATACATTGTGGATTCCGTTCCATAAATTTTCCCATGGCATTTTTTTGACAAGCCCAGGTGCTGTGTGCGCACCCACTGTTCTTTCGGTGCGGTCGACAGAATTAGGGATAATACTAAACAGATCGACAAGCCGTAAAATGTTCCTGGTAGCCCTACACAATCCCTAATACACTGTGGATTCCGTTCCATAAATTTTTCCATGGTATTTTTTTGACAAGCTCAGGTGCTGTGTGCGCACCCACTGTTCTTTCGGTGCGGTCGACGGACCCAGGGTCAATACTAAACAGATAGACGTGTCGTAAAATGTTCCTGGTAGCCCTAGACAATCCCTAATACATTGTGGATTCCGTTCAATAAATTTTCCCATGGCATTTTTTTGACAAGCCCAGGTGTTGTGTGCGCACCCACTGTTCTTTCGGTCCAGTCGACGGAACCAGGGCCAATACTAAACAGATCGACGAGTTGTAAAATGTTCCTGGTAGCCCTACACAATCCCTTATACACTGTGGATTCCGTACAATAAATTTTCCCATGGCATTTTTTTGACAAGCCCAGGTGCTGTGTGCGCACCCACTATTCTTTCGGTGCAGTCGACGGAACCAGGGCCAATACTAAACAGATCAACAAGCCGTAAAATGATCCTGGTAGCCCTACACAATCCCTAATACACTGTGGATTCCGTTTAATAAATTTTCCCATGGCATTTTTTTGACAAGCCCGGGTGCTGTGTGCGCACCCACTGTTCTTTCGGTGCGGTCGACGGAACCAGGGCCAATACTAAACAGATCGACGAGCCGTAAAATGTTCCTGGTAGCCCTACACAATCCCTAATACACTGTGGATTCCGTTCAATAAATTTTCACATGGGGAAATTTAGATACATATACATATACATATACATATACATATACATATACATATACATATACAT